>JAHZNE010003119.1:0-13994 GCA_027744055.1 Callyntrura sp. NNG-2020
GAAAACATGGTTTGGTCAACACTGGTATGAAAGAGCTTAACATTAATTTGGCCTAAAAATAAATGCTATGTCGATTGCCATATTTATTTATTTACTTGGTTTGGTACAAGGGAAACCCTTTGAGTTTATTAAGGCAACACTTTTCCATTTCCATTTTTTTTTAAAATTTACTCTTCGGATATTGGATTTTAAAACTAAATTATTATAGATTATTATAAATTATTATAGAACTAAATAGATTATAAGAAAACTAAAAATGCAATATTACACATACAACATATGTTTAATTTTAACCCAGTAGCAGGTGATACAAGTAACATCGGGGTTTTTTTAAAATTACCGATATAATGCAAAAAAATCATCAGTTCATAAAAAGTAAAAAAAAAACGTTACAATACAATAAAATGTGCTAAAAATTTGCGTTTATTATCATTCAGACAAGTTATTCAAAGTTATTATGAATATACCATTTAGCGTTCTAATATTTCAAGGCGGCGATTCCATTAAAATTTCATTTCTGAACGTTTATGTTTCTACGATGGGGAAAGTGGCATAATATTTCAAGCACAGTCTTAATTGAAATTACATTGAGCTTAATTTAATACTCTTAAAACACCCTACATCATAAATGCGAACAAAATTAAAAGTTTAATATTTTGAAATATTTTTATAGAAACAATATAAAACTTTCTTTCGCATTTCAACATCTAGTTACTCCTCAAAATGTTCCTTGTTTTATACCTTCTGTAAAGGAGCTATATACTTTTTTAAAAAATGCTCCGACCATTTTCATTTTCCTTTCTGTTATTATTCTTCATTCTTTGCTCTTTACGACACTTTACCACACAACTTCTCTCCTTTTCTCTACATTATTTTGCCAACTTTTTTATCCAATAATAATGCACGCGTTACTTACGCCTTCTCGTCTGCTTTCTCAACAACTCTTAATCACAAAAAGAGAATGGATACTGTGGAATGATGACGATGACTGGGATTACAACAATAATACTATTTTCCTTCACTTTTTGTGTGGCTGGTGGTGGTGGTAGGTTCCGACTATTAAAAAACTTTTTTCTCTTTAACCATACAATACGACACCACCGGCAACGAAGAATCAGAGAAAGAAAAGCTTTCAGCACTTTTTGTCCTTTCATCTTTCTTTACCAAAAATATAATCCAAGCTGCTTAGTTCGTCTTCCTTTTCTCGCTCACCCTCCCGCCCATTCTTCTCTTTTAAGTGGAGCCATGAAGAGAAATTATATATCGTTGTCATCATTTCTTTCGGATATTCCCAAGGAGAGATATACGCAGTGCACAATAGAAACTCCCAAAAGTCCAACAGAAAAAACACTACCTTAAAATGTCTCACCCATGTATCTACATCAATACACCTAATATATTGAAGTGTGTGAACAGGTCATCATATAACAGAGAGACAAGGATAAGTCGGGGTGTAATAAATGAAATGATTTTTTCCTGAAAAACTTTTAAGTGTTTTATGCCAAGTGAAAATTTACATTACTTTGTGTTCTGTCATCACACAGCCGCATGAGTGTATACATTTCAACTTGTTTTCCCTTATGGTTACGCCATCGCTGCTATTACAGTAACGTTATTTGGTGATGCTTTGTTGCGACCAAAAGCGCTCAATGGGGAAGGGAAAACATAAAAAGAAAACTTTTGAAACCAACATTTAAAGGGGAAATTTAAAGTTTGTGAGTTTGAAGAAGCAGTAGCAAAGTTTTGCCATAGCAGGTCCAATGACATACTAATCCAATAGGGGAACAGTGTTTAAGTCATTGTTAAAACTTTTTTGTTTACTCTATTATTTCATGATATAATTTGAATTTTATATCAATTAAACACAACTGCAAAAAACTTTCACTGGCATGAAGATTTTTTTTAGAAAAATATTTTTTATTATTCGTGATCAGCTCGTGATTAGTGTAGTATGATATATTTGATGATTGAGTAAATTTTACAGAAAAAAAAAGAAATTTCATATCTGTATGAGAAATCTACCGACCTTGTTGTTGTGGATACATTTTATATAACTGGACTAGATTTATAACTGTTCGTTTTTCAGAATTGCAGCAACATCCATATTGTGATGCTATTATGTGAGATGCACGGACTAACGTGATAACTCCAAAATAATAAGCAAATGCCTGACCGACATGTTAACGATTTTTGAGCTTAAAACGTCGTTGTTTGCCTTGATCCGTTTATATGAGCGGAGATCTCATCTGCACTCACATTTTCTCCACAGGCTTGTTGTGATGTCATTTAACACCAAGCTGTATTGAAGTAGATACAATATTTTCCAAAAATTTGATTAAAACTTTAATCATGTCGCATTTTTATGAAATGGCTGAAGTGGGTACCGCAAATAACCTCTGGCAGTTCCCAATCACCAAAGTAAATATTTAAGACCACTATAACTGGCGAAATTCTACGACATAGCATAGCAACCATTTTACTGCCAACACCATAGTCATTATCATTATGACTGTCGTGTCGTTTTGCTGTTTCTATTATACCCAATAATGATTTTAATAGTCGGCATATTGTGTCAGCATGCAACGGAATACATATTCACGTTTACGATAACAGCACAGCAGTGACATAGTAAGATGAAAAACTCAACTCCTTTGTAAAATATCATGATGTTGGCTGTGTCGTCGTGTGTGTATTAATGAAATTAAGAATGATTAAGTCAAATGATTTTCCCCTGTTCCTCGCATCTTATCTGCTGGAGCAAACGCAATGTTGTTAAAATTGTTACTCGCTTTCCCTTTCCGTCTTTCCAAAATTGTACATTTTTTACTAAATATATTCTCCCCTTCCTCGACCAAAATGCAAGAGGAGGGAAAACATGGAGAATTTAACTTCACATATACAGCAGGACGGTGAGCTATAAATTAAAGCATTTCTTTCCTTCCGTCTCCATCGTCGTCGGCCTCGACATGCTCATAAAATGTTATTAATGTCATAAAACCACAGCTCATATTAATTTTCCCAGCCACCCGAATTAACATTATGATTGCTCCTGCAGAAAAAAAACGGAAAAAGGTTGGTTGGTTTTCCTTACTCCGCCTGCTTCTTAGTAATTTTCTCCCGGCCTTTAGCACTTCAGTTTGTATGGCTAAAAGTAGTAATAAAATTATACACACCGGGTTTCCTTCGGGTTCTTCTTGCTCCGTAAACAAACTGTTTAATTTATTCATTTATTTCTGCTTGTTTGCCTGCACAAAAACGAAATAGTGTTACGGCTATATACCTACAAAATATAACAAATAAAAAATTATGGTGCTGCACACGACTACACGTATATTATTATACTTTATACCTTATGCAAATAGATTACGAAAAGAAAAAAAAGGAAAACCTCGGAAGGAAAACAAGTGCATCCTGTGTGTATCCGTATCCCGTCCCATCCAAATGTAAACTGCTGTTGTATTTCTACAGCATAATAATGATGACGACGACGATGATGATGATGTTGATCATAATGCCATGTTCTCCTTCCCTGTAAGAATATTATAATAATAGCAACTTGCTTCGTTTGCTTAATGTGATGTAATGCTATAATGTTCGCCCAGGCACCTACCCTTTTCGTTTGTTCCTTTATTTTTTTCTCGCTCTAGCTGCCACATTTATAATCCCTTCTTCTTTGCCCGACACGTTCATACCTATAATATGTACAACGACACATTTATACAGAAAACGTTCTCTCTGCAATGTGCATTGGGTCTACGACTTAGCAGCGTGTAGTGTAATAATATTAAGAATGGCAAAATCTAAAAACTCTCATGCCATCGCCAACAACGGACTTTAGTAAGAAAAATATTGTACATTACATTCTACACACAAATATGCATTAATAGTCTGATGCTTTCTTTCTTGGCTTGGCTCAGAGACTCGCCGGCTTGATGGTAATAAGTTGTAGTGGTAGTAGTAGTACTACTACTAGTGTTTATTTAGTTTGTTGTTAAAATAGGAATAACGTTTGTTAAATCGTAAGAAAAATGTAAGACTTGTGTGTGTGTGCAGTCGCTTTCTTTGGGTTTAACTCGAGGCTGAGGCAAGCTATAAAGGGTATGTTCCCCTGACTTTATAATACTATTATTATTACTATTATGAAGGAAAAAACGAAAGGAACAAATGGTTTAATATTATGAGCGAAATTAATGGCTTATATGAATGCGCCTTCTCTCTCACTCTAACAATTACTGAATTCTCATGAGTATAACTTCAATTCTCTTGGCAATGATACAAAAAATAAAAAGAGAAAACGAAGCCTGATTATGATGATGAGAAAGAGCGAAAAAGAGTAGGATAGAAACAGAACCAGCAGCTATTAATAATGCTGTTCAGTAGAGAGTGGCAGGAGTATTTGTACCAGTGGCAACTGATACGAGTAATGCAATAATGGTTGGTTGTTGTACACGAGGAGAAATATATGCTTCCCTAATACTATATCGTTGTACATACTAGATTGGCAATGAAATCCCATGAAAATGGCGATGATGATGATGAAGGAAAAGACTAAGAAGCCGTCATTGTAATAAGAGAGAAAGAAGACCAAAGTTTGACTTTTTCCTGATTTCTTAGCCAAAACACCGCCGTATACACATATATGTGTTAAGTAATATGTGAGCATGTGTCTGGATGTTTTATTATTATTAGACTCTGCTCCTCTTTCTGACTTTTTTCCTGGCCTTTTCCCATTTTTAACATTTTAAATGCACATTGTGTACTCGTATCATACCCTCCTCACTTTTTTAACGATCATTGTCTCTGTAGGGTAAATTCCAAAAAAAAACGGAGAGACGAAAATATAGTAAAGTAGTGTGGAAGACATTAAAGTTTTCCTTCATTTTCTCATTTTCTTCTGTAATGGCAAGTCAAATAACAGTGTTTAGGAAAGAAACACTTTGCAGTACACACATAAAGAAAAGGGAGAGCGAGAGACGGGAACGAAGTGAGAATAAAAAGAAGATCCTTTTGGCTAATTCGATTGAGTATCATGCAATATAGAAACGCGCTGTATACGGCGTCCCCTTATGCCGTGCCCTTTTAATATGATTGGCATAAGTGTTTTCTTTTTTTCTTTGAAACAGACCAAAGGAAACAAACAAAATAAGCAGAAGTAGCTGTGCTGCTGAAATGGGAATAAATGAGAGTAGAGTTGGTTATTTCCCTCGTCTAATTTCCTTAAAGAAAAATAAGCTGTACATCCACAACCGAGCCACACAAATAAGAGTCAATAAGCGGGAGAGAAGGAGAACAGCAATAAAACGTTGAAGCATTTAGCGTACAACTACAGCGTCGAGTCACAGTCCAAACAGCGGAAGATCACTAGGAACTAACGTAGCAAAAGGAAAACAACTAAAAGGGAGGCATGTATATTCCTATCTTTTTTAGAAAATTAAGATACGGTGAACGCTGTTGGATACAAAGGCTTTTTATGAGAACATAATAAATGAACAGGTGAATTGAGTTGGTATACTCTGGGCATTAAAAAGATTTTCTCTCTCTCTCTCTCTCCCAGAAAGAAAATGAAGATGAGAGAAAAACAGAAGAAAAGGAGGAGGAGTAAAGTGGTAGGCTAGGAGGGAGCAATGTACCTTTATTAGTAGAAACTACAAAGACGGCGACGGTGTGTAGCAACAGAAAGAGAGAGAAAGGTTAAAACAGGCGAAGTGATGGCGGTACCAGCAGAAACAAGCGGCAGTCTGGTACAAGTAGTAGTAAACATTCTATTATTAATTAGATTGCTTGAGGAGGTCGTCTCTCTCCCACACAAAACTAACTTCGCTTCCTTTTTTCTTAATAAAGAAGCAGTAAGGTACATAGATGAGTACATATAACTCGCTGGCGGTGTATATTGGATGGAAAATGGGAGCATCATTCCATCCTTAAAATTAGACAGAGAGGGGCACAATGATAGCACGGAAGATGAGCAGCGGTAAAAAATAGAAAGAAAAAAAACTATCCGGACGAAGACGTAATTGCGTATTCTGTTCAAGCTGCTAGATTACAAATTGCTTTAGCTCTTACTTGTCTCCTTGTGTACCTTATTTGTGAGGACGCAGTAAGCGAGAGGGAGAGAGAGAGGAAGAGAGAGGAAAAGAGAGGGAGAAAAGTTTACCGCTACAACTATACCGCTACTACTTTTACTACTGACGATCTTCGTGATGGTGGTGCTATTTCCTTAGAATGGAGCAATGCATAGATAGGTCTATGTAGCCTTTAGAGACTTGACAGTGTCATGTAGGCATACACGAGCCTGTGTCTATCTTTTTAAGTTGGTGTTTTAGTCGAAAAAAAAGAAATTACTTTTATCAAATAATGGGGAATGGAGAGATCCCTTGATTCTCCGTAACGTAAATTCGTGCAAGTGAAATTACTATTTTTTCTTGTTACCACACTTATACGTCTATATCCTCGGTGCTCTTGCTCTTACTTACAATACGCTATCATCATCAGCAGCGGTAAGAGGAGGGTGTGTAATGCGGAGAACAGGGCTCATTTCGCGCGCTGCTCACTCAAGAAAATAGAACAAGATGCTGGCGCGGTGGCGGTAGTAGACTGGAGAAGGAAGAAAAAGCACTAAAATATTTTTGATGAGGTGCTCTCTCCATTATGCAGCTTTTATAGCGGGAAAAAGGTAGATCGCTCTACACTTGTTATTATATAGCTTTTTGGATGTATGTATGATTACTGTCATACAGTCAAGTAGTCCACATAGTACACGATGCTGGAATTTAATTTAGCCAGGTTTAATTTCGGGGATTGAGCAAGAAAAGACATTCAGAGTAAACTATTAATGTTTAACTGTGCAACTTTTAATATTCTACACACACTCGTGCAACGCAGGAGCTACTTGTTCAGCCTTGCTGGTTACTTAGTGCACGGAAAGTAAAAAAAAACGGTTTCCAATTCTCTGCAGAAAAAAATACGACCTGGCTCTACGAAGCGAGGGGGTTACGTCGGTATATATGACGCCAGGCCCGGATACGCTTCTTGTAAAGCATAACAACGAACAAGATGAAGCAGATTCAAAAAAGCAATTAGTTTTTTTCTGGATATAGGTACGCCTTTCGCGTAGGTACGTTGTCGTAGCGGTGCAAACGATGATAATGTGTGCAGCCGAGATACGAATGGTATGCCGTATGCCAAAGAACGGGGATATAATCTAGACTGTTTTTGCATCTCTGCCATCGCCATTCCCGATGCAAATTACATGCAAAGTAATCAGAAAATAAGATAATAAATTTTTCTCGTGCCTTTCCTTGTGACTCCACATCCTGAGTGGAGTTCATTGTGTAAAAAGGGTTGGGAAAAAGAAAATGGAAATTATTTTTCCCGTTTTGTTCCCAATTGTTAGACGCGTATACATGACAAGCAGTACAAGTTTCTATGTGGCAAGATAGAATGCGGATATTATGCATGATAAGATTTTTAAGTGAAGAGAAAACAGCTAAACAGTAGTAAAAACAAATGCGCTAAAGAGGATGAGGACGCTATAAAAAGTGGATATATTTTAATATGTAATCTTACTCCCTCTGAATGAATGAATGAATAAAGTATGTGTTAAAGATTCCATTACATTTCCTTTTTAAATCTTCCATTTCAGCAATACTTCAACTTTCATTTACATACAGTATTAAGCTGCGAGCTTTTTAGTAGACATGTTATGCAAGAAAACAAAGAACGAAATATAAACATCTAAAAGTAGCATCATGATGTGGCGTTGGCAGTAAAAACTGATTTCCGTCTTTAGCGACGGCTTGTTGACGGCGACCCTGCTATGGAATATTTTTTTATAAAGAAAGCAGTGAAAGTTTTGCTAGATTCTTGGCAAACTTGTATCTCCATCTCTAAATGCAAAATAATCGAGCATATATAATGGGTAATAATCAAATAAAAGTAACTTGCTGTCATCGAACAAATGAACTTGAATGGTGGTAGGAGATGTGTGATGTAGTGCGTTAACAAAGATTTTTGTCTTTATAATAAATTGACTCGAATAAAAAAATTTTGTTAAATTTCCCCTTTATTCATGTTAATGGAGTTTCAAACAGAAATTTCTCTTAAATTTTTTGACAATTATATCAAAACGGAATGGTGGCTGTAATTGTCGTGAATGTTGAAACAACCAAACTCACAATTAAGCTGTTGCATATATGTGTTGTGTTGACTTCTTTGTATTGATGACAAATATTGTTAATAGCGATGTACTAGTTAATAAATTTTAAGAAATGAGACCGTACTTTAATTGTGGTATATTTTTTTATAAAACAAAATGACACGAAGTTTTTATTAATAAAATTGAAAATATATCTGCTATAATTACATTTTTTATTTTGTATAATTACAAAAAGTTTTACATGTATTTTCAAAAATCCAGTTAGTTCTTCATGTTTATTTACCTATCACCAAGAAATCGATTTTAAGCATTCCATCTTAATGAAATTATCAACAAAATATGACATATCAAACTCATAAAATTACAAACCCAACGACTAGACGAAAAGGTCATGTAGATCAGAATTCGTTACATTGTGTCAACGCAGTCCTAGCAAATGTTTCAAAGAAATACAGCTAAATATCCTTATCTTATCTCAGATAACCTTACTTGCGGAATATCATCTACTTACAATGTTGCTCTATAATGCATAACCAAAGAAAGCTGAAAGCTTAATTTAACAAACACTTTAAATATTACTTTTTCTTTAGCCTAGCACTATTTTCTTTTCGTAGCATAAGAGAACAGCCAGTCTTACTTCTGCGTGAGCATACCGGCGGTGTTTATAGGTTTTTGGAAACAGTCAATCTAATCGACTCTAATCTTAATCTTACCTATTCAATATATTTCTTGTACTTATTTAAAACAGGAAATCTATGCAACATCATTCCAAACGGTATGCCGCTGTTATGCCTCTCCTCCAGGAAACTACTTAATAGAATTTTCTGTGGCTTGGCACATGTTACCCAGTCATAATACGCACAAGCAGCCATAATATTTATTATAAAGCATATAACAAGGACAAGCTGGAAGAATAAATCCTAAATAAACTCAAAAGAAACCGTTTAAGTCTAGAGATTCATTTCCGTTTTCACTCTCCGGTTCTTTTGCCTCTTTTACTTTGGCGTTTTTATTCAACTTTTTTTTCTGGTATGTTTGCTTATTCATTCTTTCCTCGTGAGTCCACCACAAAAATGCATAGGAGCACAAAGCACATGAATTTTCCATTAGGCGTGCATAGTGTGTCCCATAATGCTCCTTCCCAGTTGTACGAATAATCTTTCCTTTTGGAACTACCTATGCAAAAACTAGGAAGCGTAATACGGAGAGAAAATAATAATAAAATTTCTTGTCGTATTTAAATACTTTCTCTTTCTCTACTCTCATGTTAGCGTGGTATAATTCATTCATTTGGAATTACAGTTGTGACTTAACGTGCCAGTACAAATACCACCAACAGTGCTGCTATGTGATGTGTGTGTGTGTCTGCGTGTAGGAGGCGGACACATTTTTTCTCCCTTTCTCTCAACAAACATGGCTGACTAGAAATGTACGTAGTTCTTTCGTTCATTTATGCTGCCGCTGTTCCTTAACTTGTTTTTCCAGCCGCGTGTGCATCTCATTTCCTTGCCTCTTCTCTCTCTTCCATCCATCTACTGTTTTATTCATAATGTAATAATTTTTCTGCAAGGAAAATATGCAAATTTTTACTGAGGGAGTAGCGGCGGCGGCATAAAGGGAATGAGACGAAGAAGTAAGTTCAATAAAGAGAGGAGGAAAGAAGATGAAGATATAGGACAATAATATTATGTGTATGCATACATTTTTCCTGGTATGGTTAGCCTTTTGGTGGTGGTGGTGGTGGTGGTGAAATTATTAACAAGTTTTTTTCTTCCCTCTCCACTCCACGTTTCTTCGTCTTCGTCAGAGCCATCATCCATGTTGGATAATATTATTATTATTACTCGTATAAATATATTTTTGGCTGTGTATGTGCAGGCAGTCTAGTGTGTGTACTTACATTTTAACTTGCATAATAAGAGACCTGAATTTCCATATTATCATTTTTAGCAGGGAATACACTGCACTTATTTTTAAAAAGAAAAAGGATGATAGTGTTTTTCTCGCTCTCCAGTGGTCCTGAAGCTTGCTGTTTTATAATAACAAGATGGTTCATGGTACACACAGTATTATTACTATCACGTCACGATTTTTAACTAAACTTAGCATATTCCCTGTCTATCCGTACGTTTAAGACTAGCAAGAGAGAAAGAAAGTAAGGTGACTGTGTGATCCAACATTCTATAATCGTACACCGTCATAGTCATACACCTAATATGTATGTATAAATGTATAAAGCGACCCAAAATGAAAGAAAGTGAAAATACTTTTTTTTGCTTCTCTTCTTGGCTGCTCTTATGCGGCAGACATAAGCAAACAAGCATGCATATGATGATGATAATTTTTTCTTGGCTGTAGCCTTTTGGAACTTATGACTACACATACAGACATGTACACATAAGTAGTTAGATATGATAATCATCTTTTCCTATTACTCGGTTTTTTCATTTGCATGACATATTATTCCAACAACCAACATTGCTTACCATTCTACAGAAAAAAAACACGAAAACCCGCGTCGTCCTGTTCATTTATGTGCAAGTAAGCAACAAGGCAGTAAAAACGTGTATTAGGGAAAATAGTATTAATAACGGCTAAAATTCTTATTATTTTGGCGAGAGATCTAGGCCAGCTTCTAAAGTTAATACAACAGACATGGCGCAAAAATATAATAATGAAATGAGCACAGAGAGATAGGGAACAAGCTAACTCAACAACGAAAGTCACTTTTACTACTTTCGTTAGAGGAGGAAGTAAAAAAACGTACGATGACGACTGTAAAGCATTAATGTTGAGAGACTGTATGCTTATTTACTTTTTCTGGAAAAATTCCTGAGTGAAAAAGTGTAATAATAATAAATATAAGTAAGTAAATGTAACTAGTATATACCCAGCCTTACATTACAAAGATAAGTGTATTTTGAAGAAAAAAATATTTTATTATCATCTTGCGATACATTATTTCGTGTATACTTTAATAATCATGTATGCATGCCTGCCTTGATGCATACATTAAATCATCCTTTTCTACTTATTTCATTTTTTTCTACTTCTGTGAGAGGGGAACAGTGAAAAATATGTATGAAATGAGTTGTAATGGAAAGTTATGTGCTTTTGCCTGCTTCTTCGTCTTCGTCATCATTATACTTGCTTTTTAGATTTAACTGTGCCGACACTGCCGTTGGCGAAAGTGTATCTTGCTGTTTCTACTGTGTCTTAAGAGATGAGCGCAAGGGAACGAGTGAGGGAGAGAGTCATATTAAAATTGTAAGCACATTATTATTACACGTCTGAAATTATTCTGGTGGACTATCCCCATCTCCAGTATATGTAGCTCGACTCCTGCTACTACATCCACCACCGTCGCTGTTGTCTGCGTTAACTCATATGTGACAATGTAATATCTCATTGCTAATGCGAATGAGATGCGGAGGCGATGTCGTTATTATATTTTGTGTAGTGAGTAGTTAGTTTTACCATTACCAAGTACTCGCGTATGTGGAGTCAGAAATTATATGACAAACATGGCAGGCTGCCACCACACACACACACAGACCGCGTACAGCACAACCGTAACGGTTTTACTTGGTTATTATTATGCATTATAACAATACAAAATTGTAATTCTTTCTCTCCCTCATTCTCCTGAATCACCGTACATGCAACCACCGCCTTCATGTCATTTCTCATAATGTCTATTGTTATTATTACCGCTTTTGTTGCTACTTTGCTGCGTCGTCTTCAACTTGCTGCTTCTCTATTCTCTACTCATTTATTATGATTTTCATTTATTCATTCGTTTCATTTTCATTTCGCATGTAATAATGGCTTAAGTGGAATAGCGTAGCGACACGAAAAAATGTAGGTAGGAGCATACATTTTTTAATGTTATGCAGTTACGAACATGTAATCCACGATGGTAAGCAAAAAAGTGGCCCGTACTTTTTCCTGAAATAATATGAGCAGAATAATACTTTGCATCAGTTGGGTACTGACGAACGGATGAAAAATAGAACAAAAAATAGCTACGGCTACGTAAAATATCACCTTCATATCACAGTAAGAATGAAAACATTCAACTAAATAAATACATTTTAGGTAGCATATCTTTACACACACGACCAGTAAAAGCTCATCTGTTTCGCTTTCCATTAATACATGGGTCGTGTCATTGTTATTGTTACAGGAGCTGTAATCATGCTGATAAGCATTTGAATGAAACACTATAAATATTCTAGCATGCCACTTGTATTCACGTGTACGGTACGCCGAAAATATGTTTTGTGTAGGTACATTGGTTCATGTAGACGTATACATAATATGTAGGCATAATATCTGTTTAAAAAAGGTTGCTGCATTTAAATGAGAATAAGCTGAGACTGCAACAATAGATTAACAATGATAATATTTAGAGAAGGGTGTAGGAAAAGGTCAATCTAATATCAAGTATTGGATTCCACCTTGGTTACGCTACGCTACGCTGATAAAAAAAAGTTCTGCGATTGATACATACCACTCGTGAAGTTTTGGAACGTATGTCATAAAGAATTTAAATCGTCAGATCTACAGATCAGAATCAAAATATCACAAAGAATATGGTTTAGCTGCTATTATTGACAATCCGGTTGCAAAATATTTTTAGAGCAATTCTCTGAGCTTATATTTAATATAAGCGAGAAATATTTAAATACAGAGGTAATACACCCATTACAATTACGCAGCGTCATTCTTGCACAACTGTAACCACTTTCCGTTTCAGTTTTCCATATCGACTACTACTGATAAATTATGCTACGCAACTATAATTTATCATTTACTGCAAGAAAAATATAGTAAATAACGTAATTATGCACAAGCAAAACACTTTCATATTAGTCCCAGTGCAGTCATATCACATAGCAACCAGAAATAAATACGATGGATCAAGGTCTTTTTTGTAACAAATATACGGTTTAGGTTTAGGTGCATTCCATTTTTTTCATACAGTGGAAGCCATTCAAAAGGGTTTCCTGCACGTACAAAAAATGAGTCATCTCTCACTGTAACGGTTACCTACAAGCTCGATATATCTAGGTACATTCTTTGCAGAAACTTTCTAGACTTCAGTTGAAGAGCTACACAACGCACTTTACACCCAAAAATTACGCTGATAAGAAAACATTCGCTTGCTACGGCGATATCGTATAGTAACGTATGCACCTAGAAATAAAATTGAATTGTATATTTTCCTTAAACAACAAAATGCAGCAGCTGCCTCAGATTTTACTTGCAATAACAACACCAGTACCTTCCAGGGTCAATAAAAGTATTCTCAATAGCTTACCTTTTTATTCATGTAAAGACGCTTGTTACCATGTGTGCATTGTGCATACACAAAGATATGGAAAGGCTTACTTTGTTCATTTTTTTGTCCTACTTTTCGCACCATATCAACCAATGCCTAACTCATATTTACGGCGTACATGAAAATTAATAATAAAGTATTACACTGTAAAGGTCAATAGTGACCTAATAGTTAATGTTGATAGTTGATATCCTATTCAAGATCTATATGTATAGGTTGCCATCTCATGCATTTGATGAGGATGAGATCATTCGTGTACCAATTACGTCCATCCACCAGCATCGTTATTCCATACACATATTTGTATAATTATAATTATAAGCTAATATTGACACACTAAAACTACCAAAAATTATAGTAATTTTGAAGTGATGCAAGGATATATTATTTATATGTGTCATTGAGCGGGAGTGCGAGGGAACTGCAACGTGCGGCGTGCATGAGTTGGTTGCATTTCGACCAAAGTGAACGCAACCAACTCGGAGGGAAAAGACG
>JAHZNE010003120.1:0-13266 GCA_027744055.1 Callyntrura sp. NNG-2020
TAAAATGCCCACATTGCAATGAAAGCTTTGCATACAAGTCAGTATCTTGCCACATAATTTCGATTCACTTCCGAGAAGTTCTTGGAATTCCTGATAAGGCGAAAGAAGCCGCCTCTACTTCAAACGGTAATGCAGCAGTGAATGGTAAGGGGAAGTCAAAGAAATCGAAATCCAAGAAGCGTAGCGATGATGAGGAGGATGAAGAAGAAGAAGAGGAGGAGAGCGTGAATGAAGATGAAGAAGAAGATGATGATGAGGAAGATGATGATTAGAGGGGAGGGGAAGAGATTACATTAGGTAAGAGTGTTAGATCTGCGGTGTTTTTACAGTTTTATGTTTTTGAAGTATATTGTTTCATTTTTTCTCTTATTTTATATACGTATGGAATTATTCCATTTACTGTCAACTGTCATTAGTGAATTAACTAACAAGTAATAACCTATATATGATAATAACTATAATAATAATAACCTATTTTATATATAAAATTAAAATTACCATATACACTTTATGGTTCTTCACTGTATGATTACTATGATGAGGAAGATGATGATTAGAGGGGAGGGGAAGATATTACATTAGGTAAGAGTGTTAGATCTGCGATGTTTTTACATTTTTATGTTTATGAAATATATTGTTTCATTGTTTTTCTTATTTTATAAACATATGGAATTATTCCATTTACTGTCATTGGTGAATTAACTGAAAAACTATATAAAATTAAAATTACCTTACCATATACACTATGATTCTTGACTGTATGACGTAGTTTATTTCAATGTTGTAAAGTTTAATAAATAAATTAGTCTTGTATGCTATTATATATTCAGCAGATAAACATCGTTTTATCATCGTAACATCGTAAACCATCCATTTTTCTTTCATTTTCCGTTTACTATGTCCATGTGAAGTAAAAGTTGCTCAGTTATAACAGAAGAAACTATGAAAAAGCATAAGCATGTGTAAATAGGATTAGTAGCATATCAAACCCGTCTCGTGTTGAAACATGGACAAAGGCAATCTTTGAAATCAGAGTCAATCGTTTTTTTTCAACATAATCAAGAAACAAGTTTCAAGTCCACGAATACCCTCAATTATCCAGCTGGGTCTTTACCAATTCCATTATCAAGTAACCTTTTAGAAAAATTTTGAAACAAGTGTGAAAATAGACTTCAAGATATTTTTATCATACCTAGCAACCTAGCAAAAACCTCTTGGTATTTAGGGCTTATCTGGCCCTAAAAGTTTTTGTTGCTACCATGAAAACCATTAGTAGGCCAATAGGCCACAAACCATGTGCAACTAGGTTTGGTAACAAGTAGCAATTAGAAGGTGAAGAAAGTTTTATACCAATGATAATATTTTAATTATTAACAAATACTAATAATAATTCCATAAATAAGAGATTTCTCTCAGTAATTTCTGTTATTTCTCTTTTCTTTTTCTCAAGCTTTACCGGAAATATTTTATATTTTGCGTAAAAGTTTTAAATATTGTATTCCTTCTATGAACGTTTCTAAGTAACAGTTTCGTGAATAATGTTTGCCATGGCCATCATGGGAATAGTACCAGTCGCTTACGGCGAAGTAAGTAACTTTAGTTGAGTTCAACTTTCTACTTCTTATCGTCAAATATCAGTCAACTTCCCACAAAATTACAGCAATTTCCACCCTAATTCCTCCTCATTTATTGGCCAGCGCATGTCATTATCGGCATTTCACGTGATCTTCAGTAGTTTTAGGAAAAGGGTAAATACAATTTCCATTTTCTTTTACTTGTTCTAATCTAATGACTAATGACTTATCTCTTGTTCATCATTGAATTTTCTCTCGCATGTAAATTCCGTCACGTTAAATTGGTCGAAATAATTTTCTTTATCGAAGTGTCTTGTAAGTAGTCTAAATATAAAGATAATGATAAGGATGAAAATGAACGTCTTCTGGTAAGATAAATTTATGTACTCTACTTGATTATAAGTTTGCAACGTAGTCAAGTCATGATCAACGCGAAATTATGGACAATTTCCCGGCCCCCAGCTATAATTTTTGTAAGAAAGTTGTCAGCTAAATATCTCGGAGAGATTAAATGATTTCATAGATGGGTAGATTTTGTAGTCATCAGTAACGGTTCATTTATATTCCGCTGCGAATTGAGAAAATATAGTCTTTTTACATAAAAGCACAAACGCAGCTTTTGCCACGATGAAGCCAAATAAACAATATTTCCCCTCGGCACGAAAAGGAATGTTCATTTCGTATGTCAAAGTAGGGAAGTTTAACATTCTATCTAACCTACCGCGGTCGCTGTACATGAACGTGGCCTTTTCCAACTCCAAAAGACTAATGGTTAGTGAGTTTAACAAACAGCCTTGGTTACCATTACCATTGTATTGTACCAAGTTTTCGTGTCCGTAGATATCCAGCCGTCCGACCCGTTCTAACTCAAAAATGAATAGGGATTTCAAATTCTGTTTTCGCCAGTCGATGAGTTAAGTCGCCTATAGATGTGCAATCCCTAAGTATCTCCTATAGGTCTACCTACACACCAATTTTGAAGAATGTTCCATAAGACGAAGAAAATCCTTCAGTTGGTATCACTTCCGGTTGCGTCAAATGGTTCAAAACCGAACGAACATATCCACAGGTGACCCCTGTTCAATTGGCGAAAATAGAAGTTTAAATTCCCTTTCGTTCACGGGATCATACGGTTACCATGTTGAAGCGTTAAGGTTAATTGAGGTAACCTGGCATGTATGGATGCCAGGAGAGTCAAAGAAGTTAAAATTGCACCTTCCCTATTTTGTGACATATAATGTGACGTATTCAAATTCCTTTTTGAGAAGAATTAAAATTTCATATTCCGCGAGCTTCAATGACATCAATCATTGTTTATTTAGAAACATTCCTTAATTTTTAAAACCATTATTTGTATGAAGGCGCTTATCAAATACGTCGGAGAAGACTAAATGTAAAAATATCTTAAAACCAGAGGCAATACTTAGGCTTGGGTTCCTACCTCTCTGTATAAAACAGATGGAAAACCTCGGGATTTTAACACAAATGGATATGATTGATGTTATCAGAGGGATGACCAAGGGATTTACCCATGTTATAGATTGGAGGGTTAGCTTGTTTCAATAGATACGGTGTCATTTATTGTAAAACTGAAAAATAGCTGTGAATATTTGCCTAAAATTCAACAAGAGCACTTCAGGCAACCAATTCTGTGCTTTTCAATATTTTTATGAGTCAAGGCAAGGAGATACACGGTAGCCACATAGCAAAATAAATCTGGAAACAGACTATTCCGAGGTTTCCCATAACTTTTATAAGATCTTTTTAAATGGAAGGCATTTAAGTAACCTAGGCGAACTTTAGAAATTGTAACGAATAATACCAGCTTACAATACATTGTGCCCTGATAACTTCAGCGGTGGAGTTAGAGTATCTGATTTTTACCTCACTGGAAGATCATCGAGTCAAACTACCTTTCTACTGACTTATTTCGTGAGAAGTGTATGGTTGCTTGTGAGAGTTGTGGGTGAGTCTGATTTTGCCCAATACGCCATCCCATGAAATTGTATTATGTCTGCATGTTAGCTTGCGTGTGTAGCATAATAAAATTATGTATAATATTTGCTTCGTTTCATGGAACGATACGTAAATAATGACGTTCTAATCACTAATTACTTTAATCTATGCGAATACAAAACAATGTGGTCCTGTTTTGATGGCAAGGCCACTTAAACTTGGTTACTGGTAAAATTAAAACTACGGACAGCAACTTACATAAGAGAATACATATTTGTATAAATAAAAATGAAAATAATACATATTCGTGTCCAGTTAGTTGCCTGCGGGTTATCCACTATATAGCTCATGTCATTTGCTCTAAAATTCCACTAATGTAAAATTCCAATCCATTCTTAAGCCAAACATGCCGTGGATGAGTTAGAATGGAATTTATCCAGAGATCGGGATAAAGCAAATTGAATGAATGAAAAAATTGAATTTTTGTGTCGATTTGGAATCCAGTTTTCATTTTTATTATTAGGTGGTTTTTGTATTCATATCTAGTATTGACCGGAATGGCCTTAAGCAAACACTAAACACCTAAGACATGAAGGTGATAGGAGACAAGATTACATTATGGGCAGATTAAACATTCAAGCAATAAATTCGTATTGGCAAAAGATATATATAACATTTCCCCTAGAGTATTTCTAAAAGGTAATAGACGTACTGTAATGCTGCGCAATATAAACATTACAATAATGTGAATTGCAACACGGAAACAATGATAGTAGTACTTAAATAAATGTAACAAGACATGGAATCATAGAATCCTTGCCAGCAATTGCATCAAATTGTCCTTCTCAGAAGTTAGAAACGATTAAAGAGTCGAATCGAAGACTGTGCTGTGCTGCAAACCTTACCTCCATATTCATTTTATGGTAATCTTAGCATCATCTCTACAAAGAGCTAATAATGAATAATGATATTATTATAAAAATGAAAATGTCCACCAAACAAGTAAACATACAAGAATTATATAAAAGAAAATGTACCTTGTCCTAACAAATCCTAATATGTTCTTATATAAACAAGACCAATATAATATTCGAAACCCGCTTGTTGTTTGTCTTTTGTTAAATTTTTATTTTGTATGCACCAGTTGTAGTCGAGTCAAAGTGGAGCTGAACGTCTTACGTTCTTATCTAGTAGAAGCTGTTTACCATATTACAAGTTAAGATAATGATAAAAGCTTTTTCAATGTTATACCTTTCAAAGCTTTCCAAAAAGGTGGACACGGCAAAGACCAAGTGATGGGGAAGAATAGAGGATAAATAACTTGCTCAACAAGACAACTCTGGAAAGTTGCTTTCAAGACGTCTTGTGCGGAGCACGATAGTTTTGATCCGTTTCTGTAATTCAGAATACGTAAGGTTCTTTAAAATTTTGTGTTCTTCTGACGTCTACGTCATATTGAGGGCCTGGAAATATCGAAAATTAACGATATAAATCATGGGTCACAAAGTGGCACTTCTCCTGGCGTTAACGGCCGGGTCCACTATGCTTATTGGAGATTGTCTTGGAGCAAGAAATCCCAACAAGTTTATAGATTTGACATACGCATTCAATAATAATACCATGACTTGGCCTGGAAGAACATCAAGTTTCAAGGTTGAATCCGAAGGGTACACCCCAGGAGGATTTTGGGTGGCATCCAAAGCCTTTTGTACTTCTGAGCATACAAGGTGTGTTGCTGAATTTTTTTGTGTTGGCTGATTCCGGTTAATTTTTTGTAATGTTTTGCTTCCTGGAACTTGAGAGTTAATAAAACTTTTATCTTAGCACCCACATTGACGCCCCATATCATTTCCATAAAGAAGGTAGGAAATTGCACGAAATACCTCTGGAGGATCTTATTGAGATTAGCGGCGTTATGATTGATGTATACGATAAGGTTCACAAGTTTAAAGACGGAAAATTGTCCGTCATTGAGAATTATGCCACAACCCAAAATGACATTCTCGAGTAAGTAAACCTGCATGGGTAGTTTGGTACTTGAATTTGGATTAAATTGGTAACAGACATTGGACGTGTGTCATTTAAACGTATTTTCAGATGGGAAGAGAAGCATGGAAAAATTCCTCAGGGTGCTGTTGTACTACTACGTACAGGATGGGGTTCACGATGGGGCGACTTGAAACAATATAGAGGAGAGAAAGACAGCATGACATCTACAGAACCACCCAAGGAGGGGGAGTTGCCTTTGGAAGTCAATCTTAACTTTCCGGGTAACTTTTGTACAAGTTATTATAGTGGTAGTATTAAGTTCTGACCACTATAGTGCCGAAATTATTATTCACCCTGATTGTTGTTGTGGGTGTCCCATACAGCCTTTGATGCTTCCGCGGCTAGATTTTTGGCCGTTGAGCGACAAGTACTTGGAGTAGGTGTTGATGTGCTTTCTATTGACACTGGAAGTAGTAAAGTAAGTAAACAGCTTGACATATGCTCTGGTATTTTAAGTTAATTTCGCACCGCAGGTACGCAGTTAATATTAATCATCAATAGGAATATTTTTGTACAATAGAAGGCATGCTATGCTCACTTTTTAATATCTAGTGTACATATTTTCACTATTATTTCAAAAATGTGTCTTGAATATTCCAATAGGGATTTCCAGCTCATCGTTTACTTGCAGGTAGGAACATTTACATGTTGGAAATGGTGGCCAATCTTCATCTTCTACCTCCCCGAGGCTTTAGTCTATGGATTGTTCCATTTAAAATTGACTTTGGAACCGGAGCTCCAACACGTGTTTTGGCTAGATTGAACAACAATGGTATACCCAGCAGTGGGGGCTCCAAGGATAAATATGGCAGTGGCAGAGACCTTTAAACCAAGATCTATTAAATTAGTTTCTCCCTCCTGTGACTTTAGTGTAGATCCGGAGAATTTGACATTTAAGCAATAACCTGTTTATAAAATTTGACTTTTCCATATAAGTAAACTTGATTTGAAAATGTATATATGCTAAATGGGGGGATATGCAATCAATGTTTTATTCGTTTTATTTGGGATTATGACTCATTTATTTCAAAATTTTTCTTATGCATAATCCATAATGATCAGTTCCATTCCATTTCATGACAGATTCGGTCTAGCGGCATAGCACGTTCAACGTTCTTATATTGCAATAGGTAGGTATTGTAATGGTCAGAACCATGAGCGTTAACGTTATATATCTTGTATAATATGCACCTCTTGGATGAATCTTTTACGCAAATCTTTTGTGAGGTCATTAACATGCTTGCCTAATTATCTAATTGTGAAGCAATAGAATAAGTAGTATCAATGCAAGCATTGACAAGCTTCTTATGAACCGAATATCACGTGAAGTACCGTTATGTAGCAAGAAAATGACGACGTGCTGACCAAGAAGGGAGAACTAGAATGCGTTTTTGAATCATAAAAATCTGATTATTCAGCAGTTTTAACGACACGCTCTTCCATTAGCTCGCCGGTGCATTTGTTACGTCTGCTCTTTTTGGCTAATTTACTCTTCACTGGCCTGAGAACTGCCCTGTCTGGTACGGAACTGTCCAATCTTTGTACCAAATAAATTTAAGAAGATGATCTCGCTTTCGCATAGGAGAGCAAAGCGGTTTGTGACTGCATTAGGGGCATTTGAATTCTTAACCATTTTGATAATCATCTGTTATGTGTATTATATTGGATCATTGGTGAGCGGCGGAGAAGATGTTAAAATGTCCACGGAAAGGATTCCACCCCTTTTCTCCATCTCAAAAAGGTTGTACACTTACAGTACCTTTACGACTAAACTGCCACCACCGACCGTGCAAAAGAAGTGTCCTGTGGCCATTGTGGTAATTTTGTGTGAAGATGACCGATATTTAACGATAACAAAAAGTAATGCTACCAAGTTAAATGCGACTAAAGTTAATCCACCGAGAATGGCTAGTACCACACCGATAGCAAAAGATTTTTTGCGTCAAATTAATCAAACACTTGTCCTCTTAAAGTCAATCGCCATTCTTTCCAAATACGACGTACAATCCAGATTATCTTCCTGTGTAGAAATTCTTCTCTTATCCGATAAGCCTCAACATTACAAACAAATAAAAAACGAAATGGAAAAGTGGTCGCAGGAATTCCAACAACTTGTCAGGCTAACTAGTTTTCCAGTTCGGTATCCTCCAGGCTCTGCGTGGATGAAAAAAATGTTTCGCCCATGTGCAACGTTAAGATTGTTTCTTGCGGAGCTAATACCAGCAAACGTGTGGGACTCTGTAATTTATTTAGATACGGATATAATTTTCCTTCAAAGTGTACAAGCTTTATGGGGACAATTTGAAAGATTTGGGGATGATTATAGTAGTAATGAGAATCATCAAGGTCCAGGAGGTGGCGATGATTTATTCTCAAATAAAATGGCTGCAATGGCGCCTTGCCTGTTTCACTATGGTTCGAGTTCCAATGTCGTACCGTATTTTGGTAATTCTGGATTAAATGCGGGAATAATGCTGATGAATTTAACCAGAATGAGAGGATCGCAATGGACAAACAGAATCAGAATGGTAACAACCATGTTCCAAGATAAGATTAAATTGGCGGATCAGGTTAGCAGAACTCTGCTTCAATAATGAGGCTCATAGAATCTTTCGTTAGTTTTAATTTAATTTACACTTATGTCTCACTTGATATTTATTTGTAGGACATCCTCAACATCTATTTTCATTTTTTCCCCGAGGAACTACATGTACTTACTTGCGACTGGAATTTCCGACCTTTTCAGTGTCGAGAAGGAAGCACCTGTGATGATCCTGAAATTAGTCAGGGTATCTCTGCACTCCACGGGAATGCGTTAAGTTTTACGGCGCAAGGGCCAGAACCTTTGTTTCGAGCAGTTTTTCAACACTTTCACAAAACTAAGTTGGACAGTGGATTTAACCTGGCGAGATTTGTGAAAGAGCTAGAAAGTTCACTGTTGAAGGCCGAGGAGAACACTCTCAAACATAATTCTCAATGCAAACAATTTGGTGGTTTCGACGTACTGCTGTTAAATAGACTTTACAGTTTAGTGGAATGACAAATGAGTGCCCACCATATAAATATTATGTAATTTGAGGGGAAAGTATTATTCAGTTTTAATAAAATATATTTACACAACCATAAATATTTGCACAAAGGACATAGAAAATATAATTCGCTATAAGCTCATTTTCCCCATTATAAACTGTAATGTTGCCCACTCGGCCAATTCGTCCAGTTCACGATCGTTAAAAAGATCACTTCCAAATGTCGATCTTGGAGACGACGTAAAACCCAAGTCAAACTCGTCATCATCAAAAAGATTGTCATTTTCATCGTCCGAGCTAAACCAAAAGTAACTCGACCAGTCTTCGTCAGTAGCACTCTTCTGTGGCTTGGGTTTACTTTTATTTTGTGCCTTACCCTTATTAGTGCTCTCTGTACAGCCACGAGTGCGGTGATTTGTATCATTCGTTTTATTTCGCCTTGAAGCTCTACTGTAAATGAACGGATTATTAGAAGCGTCGTCATCATCGCTGATGCTATCGTTGTCTGAAACCCCAAAACTCGGATTATCACCAAAACTGCTAAATTCAAAGCCGGATTCGGCAGCACTGCTAGAACCGTAACTAAAGCGGGTCGAACTGCTTGTTTTACTAAACGATGCAGAGGGTGATCCACTAGCGCTGGTGGAACCGAATGTGAACCAAGGAATTGGTCCAACATTTACACTATCTATTTCGAATTCTATCGCATCATCCCCAATTAGACTTTCCATGAAGGGATCATGTTTGAGCTGGCTCTTCTGAATAAGAGATTGATCAAAACTTGGATCTTGACAAGTAAACAATTCCATAAAATCGTTTAAATAGCCTATTATTAAATACGAACGCTGCTCCGTTCTCCTGCAGACTTTGTTAAAAATTTCCAGCAATTCCTTGGCCATTTTAAGCGACTTTGCTGCAGTGTGACTTAGCGTTGTTCCTTCCGTCAATTTTAAACTTTCCACGGTTTGCTCCAACAGCCTACGAAGAATCCCTACTTTTTTGCAATATTCTTGAGCTATCTGAGCTCTTTGTAGCTTTGTTTGTCCTGGTGTTATTGGTAGTTCCTTTTTGTAGTCTTCCAACAAAATAATTAAATTCGCGAAAAAGGCGTCGAATAAACGATGTCCCCTTTTCGGTGACGCTGGCCCATGCCTCTTTGCCAAAAGTTCCAAAATGCCCATCTTGTGCTTCTGTTTTATATCGCCTCCATAAATCCCTTCCCCGTAAATATCCACCTTTTGTTTCAAAACGTAAATTAAACCATCCTTGGTGCATGTGGTAGATGGTTGGGACATGGCAGCTCGCAGCATGGCAGAACCATACCCGACAGTTGCTGTCCAACTTTTAAGGACCCTCAGTTTAGCTTTCCATACCATCCAATGTTGGTCGCTAAGATTTGATAATAGTTTGTTTTGCAACTGAAGGAAGGAAGACTGTTGACTTTTATTGCCAAACCCTCCACTTCCAGCACTGCTACTACTGTTGCAGCATCTGTCGCACGCACTTGTAAGATCGCGAGCAATTTCCACTATTTTAGTGTGAAGGTTCTCATATTTTTCAAACTTTTTACATCTACAGACATAAAAAAGCATTGTTCCAGTTTTGTTAATGATAATGCCAAGTCATCGTAAATAATTTGTGTTAAAGATAATCACCTATCACACTCCCACTTCTTTGATTTAAAAAACATTCCCATCCCTAAATTCAGTTTATCCGCATTTGGGGCATCCACCCTCGGTGATAGAATTCCTGAACAAGCCTTACTAGAAAATATCAAATCGCACCGGATTCCCATCGTTTTATCCCAGTTATGTTGGTTGTAGCACTCACAATCTGTATCGCAGCAATAGTGACCGGTCGTTTGAAACAACTTCAAGGCTAGAGCTGACCGACCCCCTTCATAATTTCTAATGTAATTCGTGGTAATTTTTGAACCCTCGTCAATTGTCCGTACAGTTTTCACCACAATTTCCAGGTTACTTTGATGGCTGTCTACCTCAACGGGTGAAAGTGACGTTGATCGAAAAAAATGTTCTGTGTTTGCACTACAAGCATGTGCCAGCCAGGACAGGTTTTCATACAAGACCAGCAAGCTGTTACATGCACATCAATTTTTTTTCAATTGATTCGTCAAAAAGATTAGAATACGTATTCACTATTTTAACATTTATAATGTACTTGCCCAGGGCTATGTATAGACATTTCACAAAATACTGCCAAAATTTTCACAATGTCAGTCAAAGCAATGTTTTTTTCTTTGCAAATATTTTTCAAGTAATAGGACGCCACAGGGTAGTCAGGGGAAGAACCAGCTCCCAACCATCCTTCCAAGTTTCCCAAATTGTGCTTACAGCAAGCTGTGTAACGGGGACTGTTTCTGAGAGCTATTAAACTTTCCCACCTCCATGGACAAGATGTACGAAACATGAGAACTCGGAGGAGGCTTATATCTTTCATAAAATGGGCAGCGTAACGTTCATCATTGACACTACTAGTTGTTTTTAAATTCATAACGCATTCTGGAGATTTCTGACGAAGTTCGCATATGATAGCACATTCTTCACAAGAATGACCTTGGCCACCATAAAATTTGTTGGAGAAAGCAGCGTCGCATTTGGAATCATACCCAAGACCATCGTAACATTCTATGCATAAAGGTATCTCGCATTTCCGACAAAATCCAGATGGTGTTCTGCTGTTTGGGGTGTTGTTATTCAAACTGTCAGTGGGGTTTGGTATCGTTTTGAGACAACAGCAGCACCACATTCGATATTTTTCATTGGAGGGTGTGACAAGTATATTTGGTATAACAAGTATTGGTTTTTCACTGAATAGTGAGGTTCCTGCGGGAATGCTTTTAGTGCATATCATATAAAGGAGTTCCGGACTTAAACTTCCAGGAGACGACCCTGAACGATTACTGCTACTGCTTAGCAAAGTTGAAGATGATCCTAGAACGCCGGGTGGACGAAGATGAAATCCAGAAGAGTACTGCGCAGGAATGCTGAACGGTCGACAAATAAGTTTGTGCTTGGGCCAATCCGATTGCTGATGTTGCTTGGAACAATAAAATACACGTTTACACCCAGCACAATGACTTCTGCAAGGCTGGCGACATATTTCACAGTCCCCTTGCTTGGGAAGGGGTCGCTGATTTGTGAAGGAGGTGGAAGATGATTGACCAGAGGACGCTTTTGAAATACCCTTAGTTTCATTGGACACTGGCTTTGACTTTGGCTTTGCATTGCCGACGCCGGTCGTGCTGGAGCTTGGTTTTTTATTTGAAGGTGCAGATAATGGTGCATCCGCGTTTCTGGGTGCGTTTCCCATCCCATATTTTAATTTAACAGACTGAGGAGATGAATAGGTTGGAGAGCTATGTAGGGTTGAAGTTGCATTTTTTATATGTATTTTCTCTGCCTTTTTCGAGCTTTTCATTTTAGATCCTTGCCGTCCAATCATTAAATTACATTAAGATCAGGTTCCGTCAATGAACATACGCCATCACGACTTTTGATTATCACAAAGCTTAAACCGCTAAACCTAAGAGAAATATATGTCATCTCTCTGAGCTAAACAGAATTTCTACAAAGCCTTACATGCAGGTTACATATAAAGAAATGTGAGATGCCCTTGGAGATGACGACCCAGGACACGAAGGAAAATAGACAGAGAATTGGATATGTAAAATGGGTGGTCGATAATCATGGCTTTTGAAGTTTTAAAAAATAGAGTTGTTCGTATGTCTTGACATTTGACATAAAATAATAATGTATCCCAAATCGAAGCGATGCGCCCATGTGCCATAATGATATTGATAAGTAAATAACAAAATTCAATAGTTTTTAACCGTATAAACGTATACTTCATTCAGTAAGTTTCCCTCGAAGGAGGTATGGAGGATTTTATTAATTTTCAGCCAGCCGCCTACGTATTGAATAAAACAGTGTAATCCACCTTTGGGAGAAACTACGGAAAGAATAACATTTACTCGTAATACAACGGTTGGTTACAATCAGAAAAGTTTTCATGATGTAAACATTCCGATTTACAAATAAAATTGCTGTTTCTGAACCAGCTGTGAAATAAATTTTCTCAACGTTACAACGCACGACCAACCTGCCTGAGTGTACTTTTACAAGTCGAATGGGGAAATCACCGTGTTAATAGGATTTGGTGTTTTGAAAGAAAAAGGAAAACAAATTTTTTACTTATATGCCCCCCACGCGGTCACGGGAATCAACCAATATAGACCCTACTTGGCTGAAGTACTCTGATAACTTATAACTACGTATATTCCAAATTTGAGCAAATTTGGCCAACTTTTAATTTGTACCCCTGCAGGTACCCGACGCGCCCCTTGGGGGTTGGCCTCGAATGTGTATGTACAAACTCCGCCGAGGTATTTACCCAATTTGTCTGACGGTAAAAAATTCTTTCAAGAGTAAGATTTAGATTTTTACATTTTCACAGAAAAACTGTTTTTGCCATTTACAAGTATGGGTACCTTCCACCCCCAATAAATCGCGCCATACTTGATCGATCTGGCTGAATTTCAATAGGGTACATTCCACTTACCTAAGGTACCCCTATGCCAAGTTTGAGCGAAATCCGTCAACCCTTTCAAAAGTTATCGTGATTACAGACTGACAGACAGG
>JAHZNE010003121.1:0-10840 GCA_027744055.1 Callyntrura sp. NNG-2020
CTGCCAAAGTCGGTGCGTTAACCACCAGGTCACCAAGGTATGAACTCTGACCAGGGCTCAAATAACTTCTATTTGAGTTAATTTCCCAGCTACTATCCAAAATAATTTGCTTTTTAAGCTCCAGACCAACATTAACTTCCATAACAGTCAGGTCCCGAGATACCATATTCAGAATTGCATCTGATAAAAATTTGTAGTTGCATGCTATCTCTGCAATCTGCTCCTTAACGCCGTCTTTTGCCAGTACGTGTACGTGTTTCGCTCTTTTGATGCGTTCAGTATCATGTTCGTCAAATGAAGAGATTACGTAAGTTACTCCTTCATAGTGCTCAGTGAGAAAACAAACGAAATTTGTCTAAGATCCAAACCTTTAATTGATAGATATTTTAAAGCCATGGGTTGTACGAACGGTTCTTTGAATTTGTTGATTGTCGGCAGCAAGCATGTCACTACACAGCTTATTGTTAATACATCCTGAGGTTTGCATTCATCTAATCTACTTCTTGAAATGACTACTTCTCATTTCAAATTTATGACAGAAACAAAAAAATATCAATGTCTTTGTTGAGTTAATGTCTTTTATAATGACATTTTTTCTGTTTCTTATTCATTTTTTGTACGAAAAATAAAAAAAATAAAATATACAGATATTTTTCTTGCATATGCAATTATGCAGAAAAAATGGCAAAATATGCAAAAATAAGTACCTCTTAAATGACTTATTTTTATGCGATATGGATACACACCCAAATTCACATTGATCGGTACACGCGTTAAAAATATGCATTTACATATTAGTTTATAGTCTAATGATTAGAGAGATAATCTATTACATTAAAGGTATGCCCTATAATGTAAAACATCTTTTCAAATACCACAGAGGTAGTTAAAAAATTGAAAACAAGTGACGATGAATCCTTTTTTGCTACTGAGGTGGTTCAGAAGCAGTGAACGGACGTTTTTGACGTTCAACATAGTGGGGAGTTGGGTACGAAGCGTCTGACAATTTACGCAGTCCTGCAAGACAAGTTGTAATATTGTATGTATGTTGAACTTTTTTCTGAATGTAATAAATTGTATCATCTTTTTCTATATAAATTTTGGTTTGTATTAATTATCGACCTTTTCATAGATAAATTGTATTTAGATTCTATCTCGCTGAGATAATTTATTTTTAATTTATTTATCGTTATGTTAATTTTCACTTATATAATTTATTTTAGATAATCCTTAATAGACCCTGTAGTAGTATATCTATACAACAACATTTTCCTTGGATCAGAGTTTTGCAGCCGCTTTCTATTTAACTTTATATAATCTCTTCCATTTTTGATTGATTAGATTTATAAACTACGGAGAGCATTTAAATGCTGATGTAGTTTATGCGATCAGTATGTTTGTCTGTATGTGTGTCTGTCTGCCCGTCTGTCTATAATCACGATAACTCGGGTCAACAAGAATATTTCCTAACGAAATTCATACCGGACGGTCTAGTATTGCGGGAGTAAGGTTAGAAGGTCACCGAGTGCCAGAATTTAAAAAAAATAATTTTCTTCTAAAAATGGCGTAATTAGCTACGAAAACATTTTAATGATGATTGGGTTCATTCAGTCAGTAAATCAACAGAAATTTTTTAAAATCTAAAAATGATAGAACTAACTACAACAACACCTTAAAGATGCTTTGGTTTGGTTTATGCAATCAGTATTTTTGTCTGTTTATCCGTTTGTCGCGGACCGCGGACTGACGGTACAACGCGATAGACCATTCCTAGAAGATACTTCTTTCAGAAGTCCAACGACGAAATGGATCGCCCTGCTTGCGGTACGTCTATTCCCCTTGGCTTGCGGTGCGGTGCACCGCACACTGCGCGGTGGTAGTGTGGCTGCAAGCTCACCGTCACTTGTTGGCGGTTGCTTGCTTTTCCTGGCCAGTTATTATAGGTATAGCTTATTGCCTGATGATGTGCTACTGCACGCGGTGCAGCGAGAACATGAGTTGAGCCTTCCGGGCCTAGATGGGGTAATGGGCCAAATTTTTTGTTTTCAAAATTTGAACTTACAAAATAGGCGAGTTACTAGGTATATGTATATAAGTAATAATAACCTTTATCTAACCGAAACACTGGCTAAAGATGTCGTGGCGACTTATGGTCGGGTACTTACATACATGGGTATTTCTAGGAAGGTAAGTAAAGATACAACAACACTGGTAATTACAATTTATCAAGGTTTGACATGACTTAATCTGAAGAAGATAGATGCATCTACATTATATGCATGCACCATCGAAACTTGGACATTCCTTTGAAATGCTAATAAAGACGCTTCCACAGCATTGCTGAAAAATCCGCAACGATTCCAGAAGTAGTAACCTACAAAGAGCCTACGAAGTCGTCAGAGCCGTAGCCGTAGCCCAACGAAATGTCTAAGGCAAGCCACAGACGGATTGTGTTGTGATATAATTTAAGGTAGGAAAGGCATACATTAGAAAGATACTAGTGTTCATTGAAATAGGAAGGAAAACGATACGTGATGATCTAGTTAAAAACCGAGGGTATAAATTCCCACTACGCGCAATACTTTTATCTCTCAATCTGCCACATCGTTGCCATCGTCGCGTCAAGTCTTTCAAAAGAGATACACCGGTTTTGGTTGAAGCTTTGTCGCCCTCATTAAATATTCCATTTTTGGTTTATCTGCATTGCATACATGACGTTTCCCCAGCTTTTGATTGCAGCAGAATGGGAGAAACGGGGAGAAATCCGGAAAAACTTCCCACACTGCATTTCATGAGTGTAAAGCTACATTATTAGTTCACCTTTGTGATAATATATAGGGTGTCCTGTTATTGTCACTTTTAACAACTATCGGCCTTTCAGTAAACCTTTTCTGGCAGCTTAGGTGAAATTTTATAGCTCAATGAATAAACCGTTTCTGCCACCACCGTGCTGAGAGGTAGTGTTATGTATCTCATTGGTGTTGGTGGTGGGAAGGTAATACCTTTTGTCACTCCAACGTTGAACAATGGTTCTTTTCGTTTATCTGATGAGCCATCAAAAACTTTTCTTTCTCCCTCACTTTCTCTTCTCATGTATCTGCCGGTAACGGGGAATAGTTTTGGCTCATTTTCCGTCGATGTCCCCATTTCTTCAAGTGTCTTGTTGGAATTCATAATAAAATTTTGCCATAATAATAACTTTTTTACTCAGTGAACTTTCCTGTACCATAGAAGGTTCTATTAGAATTCTGGTAAGGAGTCTAAGAGTACAAGTAACTTATCACTATGGCAAATAGTATATTCCTTTTCATGGAGAAATGAAATCATTCTTTCCACATCTTAGCAACGCAAATTAAACAATATTGCCGCTCGTCGAATGATAGTAGAACAGTAGTATAATAGACGAAAGTAGCAATATATAATATCATTTTATCTTATATACTTAATAATATAAAAACATATTTCCAGTTAATGATGCATCACAAATAATGCAAAATGTATGCCACCATTGTATGACGTATAAAGGAGAAAGAAAAAGTTTTTATACTTTCTTAGAAAATGAAAAGATTCTATCCTTTCCCGTTATTGTACCAACTCTTGTTCGGAATCTCTTCGAAAGGAATCCAATCTTGACTTGATAGTAGCAGCACCAGAAGGAAATCCTAAACTAGTGTGTGGGGATCACCATGTCTGTAGTTCTAGCAGCAGCTGGAGAAGAGTCAGCAGACACCGCAGCGGTGGTGGCATCTCTCCCAGATTTCCCTTTTGGGGGAGTACTTGTAGGCGTTATCTGTTCACATCTGGTTGTTATCTTTTCCCCGTTTTCTACTTCATTTGCTGCTCTCACAATCAAACCGAGAAAAAAAATACACCGATGTGCAAAAAAACCTCTCTATCGACAGTTTTTTAAAAAGAGAAACTTATTATGTTGCACAATATATTTTTTGCCTACTTTGTAAATCATAGTCATCGGTAGGAATTCCCATGTTCTTTTTTAATACACAAACCTAAAGTTTTCATGTTGTTAGCCAACTTTTACGAGCACCGCAATTTGAGGAATTTGATGAGCACAAGCAACCATATGAAGGCTATTTTATTGTAAAAACCCCTCAACGAATACAAAATGAGCACCGTCAAGTGTTTCTCCTCAATAGCGTATTACAATATATATTCAGAGGAGATATATACTGTGACGTATCTATTACATGGGGGAATCATTTTTATGTGTATTCGTTTTATTCTCTTTATCAACTACACCGATTCTATTGTTCGTTTTGCATTTTGTGGGCATTTATGATGATAATAAACTGGTAAACCAATCTTGAGAAGTGCCCTATTTATCAATTGATTACAGATCAAAATTCCGACTAAAATGCAACCTGTCATTTAACTTTAAGGGATCATTCAAATAGTACGTTACTCTAAAATCGTGTTTTTTAACCCCCACCCTCCCCCACGTTACTCTTTTTTAACATGGATAAATGGGAAAGTTAACATTGACGTTACGCTGCGGTCGAACCCCACCCTACCCCTAATAGAGTAACGAACTATTTGAATGACCCCTAATATGCCATGAAGAAATAATTCAAAAAGCAATATCTTCGATCCTGTATCAATGTTCGAAGTGTCTCATTCACGTTACCGGATCCTGTCTTATCATTTCCCTTATAATTTCTTTTGGCCACTTTCTCTTCAGTAAATTTGGTTCCTTAAAGAATATCAGAAAGACAAACTAGTAGCTCATTCCATTTAGCTTCGGCTGCCGACCAAGTGATGAAGAGTGTACAAGGTCCAAATTGCCCAATAATTGCCACAGCTGTTTTTTGTTTTGCATCCCAATAAGATGGAGAAGATCGCAGATTTTTTCATAAGGAAGTGTAGCTATCGTCATTACGTACTAAGCTTTTTATTTTTTCCGTTGTACGTACATCTTTAGCTGTAAGACGTTTTGAGTAGTTCCGATTCCTCAAGTGTACTTGTACGGCACCACTAAGTTTTTCATTGTATGAATTGCTATTCGAATAGAGAATTTTCGTATTTTTACAAGCCCTAATGTCTTTGTTTCTTATTTCTGATTTGGCAATATCAGTGTACGATATTTTTCATTTCTCGTCAAATTTTCGCCTAATTCCCCAATATTTTCATGGGAAGGGCATTTCTTCTATCATGACGTCAACATAAAATGGAATGTTTTCCTTAGCCTCAGGAGCTAGATAAAGTACGTATAATTAAATAATTTCAAAATTGAGCCTTTAAAATTATGTACTACAAGTTTACTACAAGTTAGTACATGTACAAAGTAGCTTTGAATTAAAATAAATGTTTTCTAATTCTATGTGCATTCAGTTGTCACTATTGAGAACATTCATGAAATCTTCATTCTGTCCTTTTTTGTCACCTTTGGTGATAAAATCTGCAGTTTGATCTAGAAAGTCAGGAGCAAACAGTTGTTGAGGAATGCTGAACAGAATTTAAGGTAGAATAAGTGCATTTAGTAATTTTATTACTTACTTTGCGTCATATCTTCCCACTTATTGCTTAATCCTACCATCACATCTTCATATAGTTATGTTGTTAGCAAATATTTGGCTGCGGCGTAAACTTTTGATAGTCTGATAACCTCGTACATGTAGGGCTTTTTGTCCGTAATTCTCCTAAGTTGTTGCACTTCCAAGGTGAAAGTATTGTTAAATGTCCATGTTAAATTTAATATTTACATTTCCCTTCAATATTGACTGTTTTCAAAATTAAGGCACTTGTAGAGAATGCTAAATGAAAAAAGTTTAGGTTAAAAAATAGTACCAGTCCGGCGGTATGAACCGTCCAACCCTAGACCGTAAATACGCGCTGGTGCTCGCATACGAGCGTCTAGAGACATGAAACTAGGCACATAAAATCAAGCAAAAAATTAGGAAAAAGGGTTGTTTTTGGATTTTTGAAATTCCATCAAATGCCTGAGTATATGAGAGTTACAAAATTATTGCAAACATAAGTTTTTACTACGTTGTACATAAGGAAGTGGTGTATTATGCAGGTCCAAAGTTGTAACGCTCATAACTCCGGTATTTGATGGAATTTCAAAAATCCAAAAACAACGCTTTTTTCCTAATTTTTTGATTGATTTTTTGTGTTTTGAGTTTCATGTCTCTAGGAGCACGTATGCGAGCACCAGCGTGTATCTACGGTCCCGGGTTGGACTATCGCCGGACTGATGCTATTTTTTAACTTAAAATTTTTCGACCTAGAACTTGTTAACCATTCTCTACAAGTACCTTAATTTTGAAAACAATTAGACGATGGTCGAAATTTGGCTCGCCGGTTTCAGAAATAGGTACTCAAATACTATTTTTACCACTTCACGGTGTTAAATTTCCCAATACTGATCAAATGACAATAGTACGTATGGTCGTACGAACAAACAACTGAAAATGTACGTATATGTATTGTATTCTATCATTTTTGGAGCCCTGCGTTCCTTTCTTATATGTGAGTGTGAGACAAGTAAACATGTAGAAGAGAATTGTAAATCTAATGCATTTGAATTTCAAAGTCAGCGCCGGAGAAAGGAGCCTATCTATGGTACCTATACTTACATGTAAATACAACGACAACAGCAAAGCATCATGTGCTCTAGTCTGTGAATGCGTACTATCTTTCCCTTATACCATGTATATGCCCCCTTTATCAAAGAGAAGCAATCCACATGACACACACACACACACCATCGTTGCTCCAGTGTAGTGTAATACAAGTATATAAGAGCCATCGTCATCAAGTCATCATTACTCTTCTTCTTCGCTCATCTTCACCATTACCCCCTTATGACAGACTCCCCTGGGGATCCATCTTCGAACTCATCCGAGCTATTGGTCACCTGAGTGTCCTTGCCAAATTTCAAAAGAGTTGGATTAAACATGTCCAAGATAATTGACACGAAATCATCCACTCTCACCCATCGATCTCATAACTTCGGGGCACTTAATAATAGGCAGTGAAAAACACACTAAATCAGCATGTTGTATTGTTTAGATTTTCCTTGTTGTGTCCCTCTGCACTCGGAACAGTCGGAACTCCTACGACTTTTATTGTGTGTTCAACGCGTGTTGTAAAAATGGTACACACACCCACCGGCAAGCTGCGGGACACCAGGTTGCTTTCTTAATTTTCCAGCGATGCCGCTGGAAGGTGTGACCAACCGAGCATGAAAACAATATTTTGTTGCTTGCAAGGTTTCCTTTTCTTTTTACCCTTTTCTTAACCATACGGAAGTTTTATCAAGCTTTCGCGAGGATGAGACTAATTGGTCTAATTACACAAATGAACTTTCTTCAATATGGGAGACTTTTCTTGCTTATTGTTCTAGTCCGCCAGTGAAACTAGAGGTTTCCCAAGCGTGCGGCGGTAATGGCCATATATATCTCTTTGCGGTAATAATCGTGCTTCGTAAAACAACTAAAGAAAGTCGTAAAAGGGACCTCGTTAAAAGGACTTTTGCTTTAACGTTATTAGTTGAACTTGCTGGTAATAAAGAAAACCCATTATTGGTTGTGGCGGCATGTCTATGTCCAATTCGGCGAATTCCACCAACGCCAACACTCGAGTACTAATAAACTTTCCGGCAATTTGACCCAAATCCGTTGCAAGGCTGTGCAATCTTTTGTTTAGTTTAATTTGCAATTGACCTTTGTATTTGGGCTAAATGAAGATACCAAGATTTGGATTATAAAAAAGGAAAATGTATGCTTTAGAGGTGAATGTTGAGCACAAGGGAGAAAGGATGGGGATAAATAATAGATGGGGGATATGTTGCCGCGTAGTTAACCAGTAACCCCCACCAAAATATATAGCAAGAAGTTACTTGTTAATTACATTAGGATTAGGAGTCAAGTTAGTCGGGTACACTATAGACTTTTATCTCAGTTTGACATATTCACTCGCACTTTTATTTATTTGCAATTAAAGGTAGAATGCCTATAAATTGTTTTTATTAGCAGTATTCAAAGGTTACTGGGCATTACACTAATTACTACTAGAGAGTATTTTTGTTGGTATTCAGTAAACCGGGTATATTGACGAGACATTGAAGAGGACATGTATCTGTTAGATTTTTTGAGCAAGATAATAGAGAACAACTTCAAAACTTAATTTTGTTATGGCTTGGTAAGTGAGATGACAGCGACAAAAATTAAGATTTTTGAAAATTTTACAATTGATCGTTCATATCATATTTAACCGTCGGGTTATTGCTTGCAAACTATATCTTATTTTCATCGAGGAACATGATTTCTTGTGACTTTTAAGGGGGCTCTGTCAAAACGTTTCCCATATGCTATGCAGTACGGAGTTGCTCAAATATGTATTATATTTTGCTATGACTTTAACCTTTAAACACGCTAATAAAGACAATTACAATTTATATAAACACTATATATTTGCATATAATAGTGGATATTAAGCACTATACACGTGTTTGGGTAAATCTTGGGGAATTTATGGAACTTTAAATATTGGTTTCAGGGGGATGTTAGATGTTACCCGTATTAGGCTTACATTGTGTTCAGGATATTAATTTTATTACGTCTCTAGTTTTTGTAATATGGTGGTTGCATATAAGCCATACGCAAAAATTTAGTCTGTGCGTGCGAGTGAATAAAATAACCCGTAAAATACAGAAAAACGACAAAACCATAGCAATCGTGTAATTGAATTGAATGTTTATTCAAGAGTCTAGTCAGTCAAGTACATAATGTTCTGTTGTTTTATAGGTGGCTCTGTTACAATATACATGTATGTATACGTGTATATATGTATACAATATATGTATTAGTGTAATCTAATTTCTAAAACAAACAATATCATCATAATTAATGTGGAAAAAATTTCGACAGAATGACCAATCCAATTAAAGAAAGTCGTTGTTGGTGCCGTAGTGTAGTTACTCGCGGTAAAGTTGAAAAGTTCCTCGTTGTTCGATATTGTTCTTTTGCATTTTTCTGTTCTGTTGTCCGTTGATGTCGGTATATATGTATGCCATTCTGTATCAGAATTTCTGATTGTGTGTGAAAGCGTGCATTGGTTTCAATTGTTTCAACTCCTACAAAATCACTTTTTATGATCACCATAATCTGTGTTGCAAATAACAAAATGACGACTTGAAACTTGAAAAATACTAAAGTGAAACGGTAGTATGTGATTGATTCAACGTAAGCTCTCTGTGAAATATGTCCCGTTTGTGTATGCAGTTATGCACAGTCCCTCCCTACACTAACACGAAATTCGTGTTATTTTAATTGAAAGATAAACTGGTAAAAACATTCAAATTGCAGTTTTATAATCTTTTAAACACACAGCTGCTTTCGTTTTAAGCCTTCTAACAAGAATATTTTACAGGTGAGTCATATGCCACTTTTGAATGTATATCTTATTTCGAACAGAAATACATTCTACATTTGTGTGTCCCTTATTATTCCCCCGATTTACTCCAAAACAAGCATATTATGTAGAGTCGGTAAGATGCGCGATGCTTCCCTAAATTCCCCATAAATTCTGTCCTGGGAGGCTTCTAAAAAAAGTCTGCCGCTTTCAGATATCCAGCGCATCGCCACCATGTATCTAAAATGTAATTACTATCGAATAATGAACAAACAGTAGAGGTGTTATCACGCCTCTTATCTGCATCTATTTACCGCCTTCTTGATCCCTTATTGTTATGATGTGTATCGTCCCAAAACTATAAAGCTTTTTTATTGTTTATTATGCAAGTTTGCTTGCGTCTACCTCTTCAATACTACATTGTGAACTACAATGAAGCATGGTGTCCCCACTAAAACCAAAATACAATGTACTTTCTTGTCTACATATACCCATATCACACCCGCCTCGCAAAAGACTTTTTTCAGGGTAGTACAAACAAGAGCTCCATCCTTTCCCCTAACCCTTTCGTAATTGCAAAGCGACTACACACACAATAAGATATAAACAAAATCCCATAATCCTTTCGTATACTTTTTTATATTTTCATTTTCAGCAGGAAAACATTTTCTTTTTCAAGTGGAAAAAGAGTAGTAAAGTTGTGCAAAGCACGTTTTTTCAGATACGTGGTATTTACATAATCTTATTTCTAAATTGAAAACGCGCCGTTAGCACTTAGCAGCATAGCGGAAGAAGAAGGGGCTGTGATTTTGTATCATGGTTGGAAACACCTATATACATGATTTGTCAGCATTCTTTACGCTGGGTTTACGAAACAACGGGACAAAGTGGTAGGGGAAGAGTTAATCTTACCCTGAAACGCATTTCTTTCCCTATCACTGTCCTTTTAGTGTAAACGGGTCCAAACTTACGTGGGAATTTCCCTCTCATCCCCCTGTTGGAACCGGCATGTCTTTACCTGAGCGATTTTATATCACTGTACCGTGTAGTACGGTCTCTCTTTGAATGCTACAATATATATCAATTTAAGCGCTACTCCTGTTAAACCTTGACCTTCTCCCAGAAGAGGGTTCTTAAGCAGACGCTAAAGTGAAAAACGGTGTTTTTCGTGATGCAGAATTATCTATTTTATTTAGATAATAGAGATTTTACATAAAATTCTGCACATATTGTCGAGGTGGCACTAGTTATCGGTAACCATATTGTATTGTATGTGTGGCTTTGCTAATTTGCATCATTGTTATTAACTACGGAGAACATTTTAATGCTGATGTAGTTTATTTAATCAGTATGTTTGTCTGTCTGTGTGTCTGTCTGTCTGTCTGTCCGTCCGTCTGTCTGTCCGTCCGTCTGTCTGTCTGTCTGTCCGTCCGTCTGTCTGTCTGTCTGTCCGTCCGTCTCCCTGTGT
>JAHZNE010003122.1:0-10697 GCA_027744055.1 Callyntrura sp. NNG-2020
TAAAGCCACTGGTCGCGTCGTGGCCAGCAAGCCATCCATCTTTTACGTGCAAGATGGATCGGAGTCTACTCACCCTGTTTCTCCTCCTCACGGTGACGACCATGATGGTTACTACTAGGAGTTTCAGTACACCATAATTGGATAGGCTGTAGGTAGCAATATGTGTACTTCTAATTTAAAGCGTTTCATACTTGCTCTATTTGTTTTGTGATGTCTTCTAGCCTGCATCTTTGCAAAATAAATACATGTTCGATCTTTTCTTTTATTCCACAAAACACCTTATAAGGTTCAGCGTACCGCATTCTTACAAATGATTTTCGTCATTGCCATTTTGTAATAACGCGATTCTATTGCACACTTTAACTTGGTTAGAGTAAAGTTCCAAAACCGAAGAAATTGTGTATGACCATTGCATTGCAAGACTAGCTCAACTAGTCTGCATTTGGCTAGTTAATAAAATGTCTTTCTAACGATCTTACAAATATAAATGCGTTTTTGCACTTTTTCCCCACGCTTTTTATCTAAATTGAAGTTTACAAAATCACTTTTCAAGTTTGCCTAATTAAATTTCTTAGCAAACTAGCACCCGACCGTCAGCATCATTTTTACCCTTCACTTTACCCCTAGCCAGTACCCTTGAAAGTCCTAGCGGCCAGACGGTATCATACACAATGATCAGTGCCCATATCATATAAGTTATTGCTACCTACTAATATACCTTCCAGTGGCAATATGAAATTTTTGCGCTCCGGCAATAATATATGATAAATGCAGTTGTTTTGTGTTCACAATAACTCTTGAAGATAATTGAATTTATGAATTATGTTGCGAGGAATGGTTAGTTCCGTGTTATATCTCTGCCATGTTCGGAGAGGTGCTCTCCCGGGAATAAAATCGGGTGTTAAGTGAGAAAACTGCATATTATATCAAGAAAGAATGTGGCTGTCTGAACCAACAAAAGGCATATGCTATAGCTCATACAATATCAAAATTGGGTTCAACAATTCATCCTCCGAGGTAATGAATGATACAGAGTACAGTAAAACAAATCAAGATGGAATAGAAGTTTTGTAGTTTTCCACTTCTAGTTGATAGATATGGGCTATAATCTAGAAGTAACTTTTTTAAACGCAAGAAATAATATTCCAGCTTAAAGGAATAATAAAAGAGATAGCGAAACACTGTTACTACAATAAAAGTAAACTGTTTGTTTCTTATTTGCATCGACGGGTACATTCATTCAGCGACGTAGGTATTATAAATCGTTTTAGTTGTAAAACATTTCATACACTTTTGGGCTTACGTAGTAGCAGATACATACTGGAAATCACCTTACTTCAAAATTTCATTCATAACAATAATCACAACAGTTATGATCCGTGCCAATGTTTACGAGTGTACTGAAATATTGCAAATAATTGCAACCCAGAAATTTCTTCTTGTCACATAACACTGGCATTGAATTTACTGAATTAAGGAAACCCCTTACATGTGTAACATATTTGATTATATATATATGGCACGTTTGCTAAACTATTCTCTATTAATGACATTCTTCTAAAAATACTTAGCATTTCTAGAAACCTCACAATTTTAACCTCTTAATTACCGCTTAATATGTTGTGTACATTGTACTACAAATACATCAAGTGGACGCGATTCAAAGACCGTCATGTATGTAACCATCTCGGAAGGAATATGTTTCATTGCATGTTACGCACAATAATAGTTATCAGCGTTCCCTGGTGCATGACATCGATGTCATAAAACCGTAAACATATGCATCATAGAAAAATGTGTTAACGATTGGTCATTGGCCCATGTCAGTGTTATACAGAAAACAGATACGGTTAGCCTATTGAACTTTACTGAAATATTCGTGCGATGGAATTTTTAATAGAATACCAGTCCTCAAAAAATATAATTTAAAACTGGTTTCCCAAAGTCGTATGAATATTTTACATGTTGTACATTTGTAACCACCAACAGGTACAATATGGAATGCCCACACGTACTGCTCAAACAATGCTTGACTTACATTATGACGTTCATTAAATTGTAAAAAAAATCCGACATCCCGTGCACGAGCACAAAATACAATCATAATAATGCAGGTTATCACTTGTATTTCAAATTCAATTGAAAATCAGATATTGTAATACATATTGGAAATATCCACACTATTTGGAAGAATGCTAAGTAACTTTAGATCCACTGCCTGGATTTTCGTTCACAGCGAAATCGGCTGGAAAACGCACGAGCAATCATTGAAGAACAGACTTGCGATTGCACGACTCTTCAACTTATAATAGTCATGTATCTTTTGACAATTTATAATGCATAAATTTGACAAAATAAAAAATATTGCTCCATCGCAACATCGATTATGCATATTAGCTTAGAAATTATGCATTTTAAAAAGTTTGAGTGTTTTGTTTTTCATTCATTTTATTTTTGTACATTGAATATCTTTCATGTTTTCCAATTTTTATGTTTGCCTGGCCTATTTTACGATTTAACACCTGAGACGTCAAGTATGCCTTCAAAAATGTGTGTTCCCATTTGCAAGCTACGGTTTCATAATTAATTATGCAAAATTGTGTAACATTTTACATTTCATTTACGTAGAACCCCATGTCATGGGTTGGTATTCCTATACTTTGAGCATGAATGAGTCGAATGAGTGTATTTTAACACAAAGCGTAAAAAGTTGTGGGAGTCAGCCTTTTAGCTGATTTATTTATAAAATTATGGGAGTGTAATATTAGTAGTACTACCAATTCAGTACTGACAACTTAAGCATGTGTAGGGTTGACGAGTGACTCCGGAGTTCATGTCCATATAATCAGGTTCTTCTTACTCCATAACATATAGCATTGTCGCTATATTGGACAAAATTATTTAAAAATAATTTAATCTGGCATTGCGTTATTACCGCACCTGCTATATGCACATTATGTTAAATTGTTTGCATGACATAGTATTGCCTTCATCATACACCCAAAAAGGACAGGTTCTCATGGATGCCACAACTCAGTGCAGTTTGAGATGGCACAGAACGCTGCATTTGAAAAAAGTCATAATAGCATTAAACATAGTTAGAATAGACCGTTGCGGCGTTCTTCTTGAAGACACTATAAAAACCATCCCATAATTGTTCGCGTCATCTTCATTTGCAAATGTAATTCTGTAAAACACACATATCGCATAACTCTCTTTGTCAGACTTAAAATGAAGCAGTTTGTGGTAAGAAAAAGAAGTCCATTATGATTTTGGACAAAGATTTTTCCCTTTTTTTCACCGGTTCTCAATATTTTTACAGATTCTTATGGCTGCGGTTGCTGCTGCATATGCCGGAGTCCTGAAGTTGAGTGACAGTGAGCAGGCGCAGAAACTGGCGGACTTTGCCAGACTTTGTGAATCCGGCCAGGTGCCGCAAACTGGGGCAGATATAAATGGAGTTATTGTGTATTGCAAGTCCTCTCCAGATAAAAGAGGGCGAATATTGAAGCACAGCGCAGATGTTTCCTTTGGAGGGGCCAAAGGTCAAGCCATCTTTGTCAGACCGTCCGCCTTCCAACAAACGCACGATGTAGAAGTGCGGGGAAGCCTGGATGGGGCCCAGAAGCAAATTTACGTGGTCCCCAGCACCGTGGAAAATAAGTACCGGGTTCGGGTGATTCCTGGCCCCCCGAAACCAGAGAAACCGGCTGTTTTCTATTTGCAAAGGGAACCTTCAAGAAAGACTGTTTCCCGACGAGGAGCTGTAAAGGTGCATTATAGTGCACCTTCATATGATCAAGAAGCCGGGGAATATCTTAACGGACAAGCTTCTCCACCGGTGGCTGTGGAGGAAGATTATTGAGACAACATTAATAAATTATATTTTATACGATATGTAATCACAGTAGTCAGATATGTGATGTATGTAATGCTGTTTTAATAAAAAGAGACACAACTTTTTTACCAAATGTGAATATTGCGTTTTAATGGAATGAAGATAATATAAGCCAAATCCATTTATCGGTGTCATCTAATTCTACGTTCATTTTTGGCTTTTTCCAACGTCGGTTAAGCACAATTAGCCATGTATCATGAATTTAATATACAGTTGTCAAAATTTAAGACATATAGAGCGGATAAAATGTAACAAAGTAGTTAGTACATAGTAATAATTAAATAAAATGTTAAAAAGTTAGTATTAAACGGCTCTTGTTATATTAGTTATAAAGCAATGGTCCTAAATCAGGCTACAAATATAAAATTAGCGGAACTTCATATTAGGGAATCAGTGGAATATCAAATTTTGCAGATTCAAATATCACGTAATCCTATTCGAATTTTCAGAATTTTGTGATGTCCTCTAAGTCATAAAATGGCCACCGATAAAATGCTTGCAAATCCCCATTATTCTTAGAGTTTATACTGTATAGATAAATCAAAGATAGATTTTATGAAAAGTCATAACGAAAAGTCTGTAAAATTACCTTACATTGATCTGATTGATGATATATCCTATACATTATTTTTACATTTAAAAGCATAATTTAACATTACATGCCACATGCCAACCACAAGTCAATTCCACCAGTGAAATGTGTACCATATTCGGTGTAATTGAATCTAGTAATTTTGCAGTACTCGTGTCCTCAGACATGTATATATGTACTTAAGCGCTTATAAATATCTAAGTAGCTAATACATGTTTAGTTAAATGCGTTAAAATGGCCGTTTTGAAGGTGTTTCATGCGCTGCAGTGACAATCGCGAAACTGCGTGGCTGGCATTTTACGAAAACTGTCCCACCCAAAATAAACAAGTGCATATTTAAGAAGTTTAAGTTAATGTTAATCCCCGAGTCGAGACCATTGAGGTCAATCTTTAATCCTGCTTAATCATTGCGCTTGATTTTTATTTGGCAGAACAGAATTTTAAAATAATAATCACTCAGGAGTAATGATTAAAATAAATCTCTGCTTAAGCTTCCCTCGGGAGTACACGCGCCAGCCAACCCGGATCAATTTTTGATAAAACTTCCCAAGATGTATCTACGTACCACTTTTTTTTACCATGGCGCGTGGTTATCGATTCGCGAAAACCGAATTTTAAATTTCGATTTTGTCTCCAAGATATCGTGCTCATGGACGGACGGACGGACACATTGATGAAGACGCTGCCATGGTATACTGATTCTTCGTACCTAAATCTTAATATATTTCAGTACTTTCTTGATATATTCATTTTTAAACAGATAGATACCGAAGAAGTTTAGGGAAACGTTGAGTATTTTGAGGTAAATTATTAAAAGATGTTTTTCATTGCTGGTTAACAATGAAATGAAATAGTTGGATGTTTTTTAACAAATTAGAACAGTTTTATTTGTAATACAGAGTCCTGGAATACATGTTTTAGAGGATAGAGAGAGTGAACGAATATATAAAAATGACACAATGGGATGCGATAGGATAAAGGATAATTTAAATCCATCCAGCTGGTCTGGAGGTGACGGGTTTATGACCCTTTCCCAGGTAGAAGACAGAGGGCTTCTTAGCCTCGACACGCTCAGTCTGTGGTACAATGTTGTACGTGTTCTTAACGTCGCTTGGAACAACCAGTACTTCAGCGTGGGTTCCTTCCAGGGTGGTCTTGAGGAGGATGTTGTGACTTTGGTCGAGTCCGGGAGCCTGCACAAATATCCTTTGGCGTCCGCCCCCGACAGTGACTCTCTCTTCACCTATTAACAGTTTTTGAGGTACGGGTGTTAGCTATCTTGCAGTAGACACGCACTCCTCCAATGTCCACGCCATTCTCAGGGGCCGACCCACTACGGCAGCGAGAATCAAATTCAGCCCATCTTGCTCGGTTATCCGCGTCGGATAAGGTTCCGACCCCGGCGTAGGCGACGCCAACTGTGGCAAGAAGGATCTAGGCATGAAAACAAATTTCAAATATTAGCATTCCTGCAATGTAGTAAAGGTTTAAAAATTTTCAGATCACAAAATTTCAGAAATTCATTACCAAAAATTTGTTCATGTTTTCGCGGGAAAAAAATTTGCTGGCGCAACTAAAGTTTCCAAACAGAAGGGAATCGCAAATATTTTACTACTGCCACCGTCGTGCTGGTAGGGGACGCTCAAATGATAATGGTCTTGATGACATAAACACTTTTTATACTCAAGCGAGACCCTGTCCTTGAAAGGGTGCACCCAGCCCCCAATTACTTGTACTACTCCAATGCTAACATATTTGTACAAATAGGTCACAATTGTACGATGAACGGTTGCTCCTGTAAAGCTATGCAATTACTTTCATAACAACGAAACATTCGTTGAGTTTAGATGAAGATGCGTACCACTGCATGAAAGAGACTACCTATGCATTGCTTTGTGTGAACCTGGGAAACCCTTGGCTCCGTTTATCTTGCAAGATAACCACCGTTGCATTTTTTGTCTTTGCTAAATCATCTTATGCACCTTATCATCATTTATCATGCTCTGTAGGATTTCATCAAAATGCTTCGTCTTCTTGTAGCTGTGTTTTTGTACAAATTAATCGCTACCCCGGGTTTCAATTCCTCGTCCACCGAAATTTCGGTATTCTCACCGCTAAATAGTCAATGCCACTCTGTATAACAACTTGGACATACAGGCATAATGCGAGTGGCTATACAAGAGGTTACAGTAATGTAACTGAGCGTAGACGTGAAATTTCAAAAAAAAATATCCACTTAATTTTCATACGTTACAAACCGGAAGGATTTCTTGTACCACGACATAGACGACTTAAAAATGCGTATATGGGGATGATTATGCTCTGGGATGGTCATCTCTAAGTAGAAATCCACATAAAAAGGAAAATGGTGAAACTTTCTAAAAGATTTCCGCTTATAAAAGGATGTTTGAAGAAATTGCGCAACCATTCGTATTTCGAATGTGGACCTCTTCCTAGGCAAGTAACTTGCAAACATGTTCGCAGGTACTAAAGCATTTTCTGTCAAGGTAAAATTAAAACGGGCAGATTTTTTTATCAATTTCGACGCAGGGATATTTTAAATTTTAATAATTTTTATCATCCTATAGATAACCCTAATAGCGTTCGTCGCTGCCACTGTATCTTTACCGAAATATGAAGATCATGTTGAACTGGAAAATGAGAAAATCATTGAGCTAATGCGCTATCTGTGTACCAGGGGCAAAGTGGCAGAAGTGGGGCTCTTGACTCGAATGAGTGACCACCATAATTCCCACGCGTACTGCCGGCAGCCGGCGACGATGACAGTAGCCGGTCCTGACGGGCCGCAAAAGCAGACAATCATTTCGAAACTGCCATCTGGTCGCCCCAGGACAAGCGTGTACGTGATTCCCCCAAATATCACCCACCACTACACTGTGGAGATAGTGCGGCATCATCGGAACAAAGTGGGAATAAACGAGAAATCTACCATGGTCGGAGATAGAAAACCGGTGGTGCACTTTTTAAAGAATACTCCGTTATTTTCATAAGACAAACATCTCATCGTGGATCACGATGCCCCGCGTGAAAATTTTAATATTTAATGGTACCTTAATTCCATAAAAAATGAGAGAAAAAATTACACGTGCAATTAGGTACTTTTCCGTTACGCAAATAAGAAAGAGGCGGTTGATGTTAACAATACACACGAATATACAGTTTCCATTTGTAAAAACGATTGTTTAAAAAATTATAATGTGCCATAGTTCTGTAAATGAGGTAACTAGCCTCGTGTTTCTATTAAAAATTATACGGGTCAACCAAGTTGGGTTCACAGAGTCCGCACGTGTGACTAGCACTCCTTTAATAAACATTAATTTGGTGGAAAGATGACACCAAGAAATGCGATACAAGAACGCCTTAAAAATAAATGGGACTTTTGCGATTTACATAGACGAACAAGACATGTAACAACCAGTTTTGAGGCTGATGCGCTGAACAACTACAAATTATAATTACAACGGCTCATCTTCACAATGCATTTGTGTCGACAGTCCTGCATCTTTAATCTCATTTAAGGAGCTATCAATATCACACTTTAGAGCATATTTAGTCAGTTACTACGAAAAAGTCTACGTCGGAGTGCTGATTACACAATAGATGCCCCGCGTTAAAATATTGCATAGGAGCCTATAGTAAAATGTCCGTACATAGGACCCTGTAGTATACTGTAGTGGTTTTATGTCAATACTACGATAGATAACTTACTATAGTAGTTCAAACTCAAAAATTCTATGGAGCAATTGCTATAGTAATAACCGAGGGAAGTTAACCTATAGTTGATAGTTAGATGTATTGCAATTTCAAAATTAAGTATGTCTGAGAAATATAAATATTGTTTAATATTTTTCAGTTTACTTAAAAGTAGTTTTATTCGCATTCCTCAATATTCGGAACAGTTATATAGTAATTAAAATCTTCATCAATATATACGTAAAACTTTGATGTACAAATTTGGGAAAAAGGTATTACCATATAATTTTCATATACCACATTCTTCTGAGAGTACTTTACAAAACTAAGTCTCTTAGAGTTTTCAACCCTAAAGCATTTCACATAAACAAACAATTTTTCACATTCACAATCTATTACGCATTTGCATTCTACCTCAAAAAACTTTTCAACTTGCCCAAATGTATTTTCATTTAGCATTATCACGCTATCAATTCTTTTACTGCTGCTACACTTGGATTTATAATAAATGTAGTGTACAAACGCAGATTTACCGACAAATACGTTTTTCACGTTACAATACCGCATTAACTGTTCATTTATATCTCTGTTAGCATTAAAAAGTTTAATATTTTCTATATAGCAATCAGGTGTAAATCGATATCCGAGAATATTTTTGTAATTATCTTTGATTTCATCATTTAATTGGCATCGTAACGACGTCACAAATCGACGTGTTATCTGGTTTAGGACACCTTTAGAACTAGTCACCTTAGAAATTAAGGCTCCATTGAGTGATTCGAATTGAAAAGCAGAAAGTCCACCGCATGGCCCCCAATATCTAACACTTTTAGGCAAATGCAGCAAAATATGAACATTATAGGAACAAAATTGTTCACCATAAAGTACCTTCATGTTTCTTACGAATTTGACTATATTAAGTTCGGCAGTCATGATATCAATTTCACTGACATTAGCTCTGCATAGTACATGCAATGCCTCTACTAATAGCTTAAAATGATTAAGATATTTTCTCTGGAGCAATCCCCTTAGCGCAAGAGAAGAAACAAATAGCCATGTCTGCCACTCCGATGCCTTCCAGTGTTTTCTCAGTGTTATTGATCTCAAAGTTCGACTTGCATCAGATGGGACGCGACAGTTTTTTATTTTTCTATCTAATTCCTGTGTAGAAACATGATACGGTGCCCGAAGATCCTCAAGCCACAAAAAACACAAGGACCGAACCACTCCAAGCATTGCACAATGCATCACATCAACTGAAAATCCCCATACAATGTCAAATGTTTTGAGTAAATTTAATGGTGATTCTCGTTTAATACCCGCTGAATAATCATTATTCAGCAGTTTCCTTTTAAAATCAATATTAGTTCTCTCCGATATTTTGAATCCTTGGGAAGGATATACCCGACAAAATCCTCGACCCTTGGAAATACGTTTTCCTGGATGGTCGTACCAACAGCATCCGTTCTTTCCATTAAACTGAACTAATCCTTGCATTTTGCATCTCGCCGGAGTATCTACAGCGCAAACAGGAAATAATACCCTAGACGAAATTTTATTACCAAACTCTGATTCCCCCACAACGGGGTGATTATATAAGTCGTTTAACATTTTTACAATTGGAGTAAGAAACATGTCCATATTAACTTTTGTTCCACAAAACCAAAGCCCCCCTAGAAGTATGAACTTTTTTCTTAATCTGTATGGAAGCTCATTAACGCTGACTAGGAATGGCCATATTGAAGAGTTGGAGGACTCAAAAAGCTGAACGCCATCAGAATTAAATGTGCACGATATATCAAATACGCCTTTCAATGTTTTCAGTGACACACCACAACTAGTACGCAATTGTTGCCCTTCCATCATTTTCTTTGACAGAATTCTTCGTACAAAACGATTTTGTAAGACAACGCTAAATTGTTTTCGAAGGTCCAGTAAAATAAAGTAGCCAAACGTTTTCTCCAGCATATTTGTTGTCCAGAATTCTCCACAATTTCCACATTGCAAGTTGTCTTTTAGTAAAGCGTTACACACTGAACAAAAATAAATTTTAGTCGTAATATCTTCATCGGAGAGTAGTCGTCTTAACCTGTACGACGTTGACGGATAAGCGTGGTTAGGAGGCAGGTGCACTTTGATCAACTTTAGAATACCGTTGGTCACTGCGTCACTTAGATTGTGCTTCGACTGAAATGACGATACTAATTGTAGACTGGTTTCAAGAGAGACTTTACAGTCAGGAAAAATTTGCGTTGCCTAGGGGGTAAAAAATAATGAAGTTGTCATCACTGTCGAAATTCTCCTCATCGTCAGTTATGTTTACATGAATATCGCTGTCAGCATCTGAAACACTTGAAAGATCCCACTCCAATGATCTTTCGTCGTTTTCACCTATAATTATGCTGAGATTAAAATAATGTTCAATTTGTCGAGTTTTGGTCAATTTTTTAAATTTATTCACTTACCGGCTTGAGATGATGTTTCAATTTCAAT
>JAHZNE010003123.1:0-15191 GCA_027744055.1 Callyntrura sp. NNG-2020
GATGTCATTCATTCATTTTCATCTACCTACTGGCGCTAATGAAGGAATTCCAAAAACCATGTCGTTGTTTAACATGAAGCAAACAAATATTATAAAAGTCAATTGTGCATCTGTCACTAACTACTAACGAACCGAACCGTCTTGTTTCACTGTTAGTGTGTTGTTTTTTTTTCTCCACTTCCAAATGTAGAAAGTAGGATACGTTAATTAATTAAATTGATATCACTTTATGTCACTTTTCCCACATTTTAATTTGTAACATTGCAGCTTTTAATTGTGATTTGCGGGAGTTTATGCGTCAAGTTTTAAGATAACCATACTTGAAGTTGACAAGCGTTTTTATGGATGGACGTATATGGTAAATTGCCACATACAAAGACTACAGACGATTAAATTACGCGAGAGTTGCTGACTAGACCAGTAGAATAGAATGAAAGGATTATTCCTTTTTCATCTTTTTAATTTCTGTTATCCAATAAGTTGGAGATCAGTCACGAGGAAAAGTACAAGGCATGTATATATGCATGTACACCTTTTGCTGCTGTTCGGATAAACATTACACTGCTGCTGTAAGGTTACTCCTATTCTTGCGCATGTATGTAAAAAAAGTACAAACAAACCATTTACTATTCTTTTGTTTATATAGCTCCTTTTGAGACAAATAAAAATTCAATACGAAATGCAGTGATACTGATGCTACTACTTCTTGGAGATTGTCGTTGTGATGTGTAATATGCTCTTATAATCATATATCATTTCGCTTTTTGATATCAGTGACACTGATACTATTTGCCTGTTTATGGGCAATATTATTTCGTCACGCAAGATAGCAATAACATCTTCAAAAAACTAAAAACAAAACAAAAATGATGGACAAAATGGTTGTCCTCCTTTTTTATGACAACAAGTTTGATGGCCAACAAGCATTCAATTATTGCTGGTTACTGTAAATCAATAGTGATAATGAGGAAAGACTGCGTGGGTGTAAATAGATAAGATCGCACGTAAAGGCATAATGGGATTTGTGATTAGTTGAAAACATGGGAAAACGACGGACTAAATCTTAATAAGTAACAGGCCTCAGACTTTTTGCTACGAGTGAAATGGTTAGAAACGGCAGATCATGTTTATCAAAACTTTTCTTGCGGATGTGGTGATGTGGGTAGTTCGTACTTATTATGATTATGATGTGGAACGTAATGTCTAATGAATTATAGATACTGCTTGAATTAGGATAATAGTTAAAAATTAAAACTGCTGTAAATTAAATAAAGAAGCTACTATAATGATGCATTTTGATGTTATTTGAATTCTAGGAATTTATCGGCGCACATGTTGGTCAGGGAGGCACAATCTTGCAAGCCAATAAAATTTGCCAGCAGCCCAAGTAAAGATTTCCCAATAGAAATTAAGTATATATCAGGTCACTATTTCAGTTTTCAAAAATAATGATATTACCAAGTGACTAGCCGTTGATTTGCACGGTTATGGGTAATATAAGTAGTGTATTACTCAAAATTATGGCTTTATATCTGCGTTTTCTTCCCACTTCCCAAACCATCTAACATTTCCCAGCAGCCTCGTTGCCGAGGCTGCAGGCTGGCAAGAAAGTACCTCCCTGATGTTGGTCAAACTTGGTATATTTATACAAGCAACGAAGCAACTATGGGATGGGGCAATGGTACACTTAACTTAAACCTTTTGATACCTATCGTGACTACAAACTTACAAAAACATGTAAACTTGACTTCACTGTATGTTATATCACTAATTGCCAGTACACTTAACTTAAACCTTTTGATACCTATCGTGACTACAAACTTACAAAAACATGTAAACTTGACTTCACTGTATGTTATATCCCTAATTGCCAATCCAAGTTAAATGACATAACTTCAGAAAACAATTTGAAATATTTATATATCCGGTACCCCCGAACAGACTACAAGGGTCGATGTCGTTCAACTCGTCAGAGGTGAAAACCGGGTGAACTCATCGGCTAGCGCAGGGTCTGCTTACATTCAGCGAACCCCACCTACTTTTTAATTACATTATTTTTGTTGTTAGTAGTTACATATTTTACCAATGACTATATGTAACGTTTAAATGTGTCCAGCTATTTAAGTTTCACGTACAAGAAAATTAAGCTGACTTTATTATCGATAAAAATTAAGATATATGATTACACGAAGATATTATGCCGACTTGTTGTTCATTTTTCTGATCATTATTTTGTAGGATCCCAAAATATGCATTAAGGTTTTGACAATCTCAGCAGAAGCCCCCTTATCATCAGCTCCGTTCCTGTTTAATGTAATTAAGTCATACAGTTGAATAATGGACCCGTGTTGTTTGTCACGAGTGATTTCAACAGCTGAATCATGCGCGTCACACAAACCCAGAATATCAGCTCGTGTCCAATTTACGTCCTCCAGTATAATACCACTAAAGAGATGCTGGAAGAAGTCAAATCGCTGTTCATCATTGGGTGGTATAACTTTGTAGGATTTATCAAACAGAACCTCTTTAAATGGATTTTGTGCAGCAAAGTTGGACAATTTGGTGGATCCACTAGCGACCAAAAGGACTGATGTTCCCCGTAATCGTTCTAGTTCGTTTTTCAAATTCAGAGTGAACCCAAACGCTTGATAATTTGTGAAAATATTCCACATATGATCAACATTTTGAAGATATAAGATAGCTGGAGCGGCATTAATAGCTTGACTAAAAGCATTATGTACTTTTGTTGACCAATTTGCTATCATTTCACAGTATAATATTTCTGGGCTCAAAGAATAAACAGGATAATTCCTCAACTGCTCAGATTTAAAGGCGGAAGTAATGATGTTGTCTGTTATATCTATTAAAAGACTCTCCTTTTCGGTGAATACGTAAAACGAATGAATTGCCCCTTTCTGTTGTTGCGATTTCACCGGGAATTGCTGCGTCAATAAGTTTACGGTTTTCTCCACGTCGTCGTCAAACAGGAGTTGCGCATCGCTTCCCAATCCTGCTGAAGGAACAAACAACGCAGATCCAAAAATGGCACTGTTTGATGGCTTCATTTTTTTCAACGCAGCCATCCAGTCGGTTTTAGTAACGTTGAGATCGTCAAAATTAACTCGTGCAAAGTCACGGACATCGCTGTCGGTCCTAGAACGATATAAAGTCCGAGTCAACGCGACGTCAAACGCATCCATGCTTAGCTTGCACAAGTCAGCACCAGAAAAGCCTGTCGTCTGTTGGCTTAGTTGAACCAGCAAATCTCTGCTTGGCAGAACTTTCCATTTACTGGTGTGGATGGTCAGGATGTCATACCTACTTTTTTCATGTGGAGGAAGAAATTCCAAATATTTGTCGAATCTCCCAGGTCGACGGAGAGCACCATCAACGGCTTCGATTCGGTTTGTAGCAGCAATTACAAATACCTTGCCGTTAGGGAGGTCATCCAGCAGACCAAGCATGGTTGTAACGATTGTTATGTTTGATTGACTAACAAACAAGCCGTCTCGATTCGGACAAAGACCATCTAGCTCGTCAAAAAATAAGACACATGGTTGCATTGCCTTGGCTTCCTCAAATATCATTCGAAGATTGACCGAGCTCTGTCCGAAGTACATGCTAGCAATGTCCTGGCCTTTCCGATAAATAAAATGTACCCTTCCTCCGAGGACTTGGTTTAGTTCATTGCCAAGAGCTTGAGCCAACCGAGTTTTCCCAGTACCTGGATGTTCACACTTGCAGGTATTAGAACAAATGGCAACAAATATATAAACGAGAAGCCAACAATTTATTAATGTGTTGTGTACCAGGAGGTCCATGAAAGAGTACTCCCTGTTTTAATGCAAAAAGAAATAATTGTGAGCAGAACTAAATATGTCTGGAGATGCTTTAAAATTACGGTCGATGTATACTGTTCACCTTTGGGGGCTCAAGTCCAAAACGCTTAAATTGGTTTTGGGATGAATTTTTCCAACGAAGTGGTTCCAGTATTGCCGTTTTCAAAAAGCTGTTTAGAAATACGTTTATGTGGACTTTGAAATAAGTAAATATTTAACACTATTACAGTACAGTGCTCACGAGTGCCCTGATAACAATATTCGTCTTACTTGATTTGATTTTCCAATCCCCCACAGTCTTTGAAGAGGATATCAGAGTCAGGTTTATTGGGCGGTGGAGGCGGTGCGAATGGATGTGCCCGTGGGTTTATTGAGGGTTCATTATTGTTTTTCGGATAGGCTGTACCAGTTATATTCTCCTTTGCGCCCTTTGGTACTGAGACCGCAGGGTCCACAGATTTATTCCTCCACTGAAAGACAATTAAAAATGACAATTTAATTTCGAACGCTAATGACTAATTTCAATGATTAGAGTGTTTGAGTTATAATAGCCATTGCTGTGTATACAGCGTCACCTTTGCTGTGTATACAGCTCCTTCAATGTCTACATTACCGGGATGTCCAGGATCTGAAAGGGATATTGTGCCTACATGACGCATTGTGAAACTCTCTGCGTCGACCGTAGTGTTAAAAGATGAGCGCATGCTATTTTGACTTGGTGGATGGTTTGTACATTCCGAACTCATATTTATTAAATTTGCTTTTACTGATATAATTAATCAGAAAACTCAAAGCTTTAGAAAGTACGAAAAACTTGATGTGTATGTGAAAAAATGATGTATGTTCCGTAATTATGTTGTCTGTATTTGCCTTACAATTAGATTACGGTATTCGCAAAATTGGATAGAACGTAGCAATGACGAATGTAAGGTAAACGGAGGATTTCTAGGGGAGTAGATATACCAGAAATACCTTGAAATACGAAGCAAAACAAAAATCTTTTTGCTACGACGAGGCTACTTACGAGTCAAAAGATATATGGATAGATGTACATCCTTTTGCGTACATTTTTGTAAAATGATTATCTTCCTCCATGAGTGCTAGTTCACTGTTACCACAACGAAACGAAAACAAAGCTACTTTCATCTTTTGCTATTTTCAACGTTTTGCTTGCATCATTACAAACAAACCTGGCACTTCTGTGTATATATACAATATAGCTACTGTGAATATTTTACTTTACTCACCCGATCCGCTTATGTAGCGCGTGATTCGAGCAGTCGTGAAAAGGCTATTAGGCCAGGGGTTTTAAAAGTGTCATAGGTTTTCAAAACTTAAAGTAAAAGTTCACCTTTTTGATCTTTTGAGTAACGTGAGATAAATACTTTATTACGGCTTTTGCTTTTACGCTATACTGCCTAATGCCTATATGTGCCAGAGAGCCTTTCGATATGCAAACTATTGACGACATGACACTCACGCCATGTACTTCCTATACAACGAATGGAATCCTGACATATAATGTGAATGAAAATTCGTGGAAAATATGTCGTCTAACCATGTACACTTCCCGGTATAGTTGCCCTTCTCGCAATCTTCTGTACAGAAAACTGCAGTTATAATAATTATTTATGACTATAGATAGATATATACTAAATACGATGTCACAGAAAGATTTCAATCAAAACATAACGTACAGCTTTCCCCGTCATTAGGAAAACTTAGTACTTTAAACATATTCCTCATTATTATTCCATAAGCTGATTGATGATGGACGGTTGGCACATTAAAACTCTATAGATGCTAACTCCTTGTAGCACGCACCTAGAATACCGAATGAAAAACACATCGCAAAATACTCCTTTATAATAAGTTGTATACATATACCTACCAACCCAACACTGTATTAAGTAACACGTCAACCACACTACTACCACACTTCACACTATAAATATATACCAACCAAACCAACCCTAACCAATAAATATGATACTTATGATAATATGATCCCAATCTTATTAGCATTTCGTGTGCAAAAATCTACGAAGCCGGGTTGCTTGCATATCCAATGTTCATTCATGAGTATTCACACGTCATGTCCATGGGTAGTTGCTGAAAAACAACCTTGACACGAAAGGAAGGTAGTAAATTGTTGTTGGATTTATACGTATTTAATGGGTCATCTTCTCTGCATAAAATATATTAAATTCTGGCGTTTCAAACCTGAACTATACAATACACATACATAGTACATAGTATATTACGCATTACACTTGCAATATTCCCGTGTATAGCCTTATATTTACTGCTTATGCTTGCTATCATTCATTGCTCAGGTGTGTGGCGATATACCACAAAGGAATGCTATTTAAATTTTGACTTGCAAATAGGACAACATCGAGTTGACTCTGAAAATTTGCACTTTAAGCATTCCATCCAAATTTTCCTTTACAAAATGCCGTATTATTTACACAGCGCTCACGTGCGGCTTGATTGTATCATAAGATATATGCGATTGTCGATTGTTTACATGTGGTCAATATTTAAATCCCACTTCAAAACCGTAAAAACTTGTGTTGTTGCGTCGTCGTGTCGTGCGATGGGTATAATCAATTTCATATTAATACATTCAAATTAAGCCATTCGTACGGACGTACCTATGTCCCCCATTTGTGACACGGGGGAATTCGTTGTAAGGATGAAAAACTATTTGAACAATGTATCGCAGTGAGGAATAATGGGTGCAAATATTTAAAGCAAACTGCCTTTTCCCGTTATTACCACCATGATTGTCGGTAAAAAGATGCTGACACCAGAATTATCGGGGTGATCCACTGAGACTTGCAGCCCAATTCTCCCAACTTGCTTATAAAAAACACATCCAAGGATAATGCACAATACATGCCAAAATAACAATTATTCTTTCAGGAGAAATAATGTTGGAACATTTTACTGATTATGTTATAGAGAGGTTTCAGTAGACAGGTGACGCAGTCAATTGCAGTTTGCCAATCGAACGAGAGAAATTGATGAAAATGAAAGTATTTGTGACGCAATGCTTAATGTGGCATGCATTTTTCATTGTAAGTTGTAAAAATTGACCGTGTAATTGCTGACTTGAATACTGAATCGCCAGCAAATAACAAAGGGACACAACTTTTACTTTTATTACTCTTCCTACATCTATAACACACCGCGCGCACATAATATGTTGATAAATAATAACCAGATATGTTTTGTGTACAACATACATAAATATAGGTAATACATCATTAAAAGTATCATCAATGCATGCTTAAAGTAAATTCTTATCGTTATCATTGTTGTTATTTTTTATTGTTTGGTCGATGACAAAGCCCAACTCCCAAGGGTTCATGATGTGGTGGCGATGGCATAAATTGACGCAACCCAGATACCCGTTCCAACACGACTTTGTTAATTTGAAAAGTTAAAAGCGTCATTTAAAATGAATAGAACTTTGAACTTTACAACATTAACAAAGTTATAATGGAACGCGCCACAGGTCCCATACAGATTTATTAGCTGCTTTGTGATCTGCATGGGTATATGTTATTTACCACGATTATTTTGCTAAAATGTATTACTGTTTGCTTAGGGCTGAGGTTAACAAGACAGCTGTGAAGATGACATGAATAATTGACTTTTGAAAGCGCTGAAGTATTAAGTATACTGTACGTTTGAAAAAGAGGGATACCCTATTGAAGACAAATACTAAAAAGAAAAACAGTTATTGAGAATCTTGTTCTTCTGACAAAGAAACGAGAATGTGCGACTTGTGCGAGTTGATGTGTCATGTGTGTGTACCTGTCTGTGAACATAGCACCTATGTCGTTTATATTTGTAATTCTTGTAGTGCTTATCAAATTGTCAAACATGCACAAAGGAATAGGTATTTTTTTATAGAATACTGTGATCCTCAGGAAACTGTTTACTATTTAAAGGTGCTCCCTCCCGTATCACTGGATATATTATTTGGACTATATCAAATTATGCGGACTTGAACATGACGTAAAAATTTTCGCGAAGCGTTTGCGTGGGTTTGCAGCATGCAGCAATTTCAATGATGAATATTACTTTCAGCAATTTCTATAATTTCCAACATGTTGGTTCTCATTTTCTGTGTTCTTTCCACTCCCGTCTCCCTACCTGATGAACATGTAAGTAATCAACGCTGATCGACGGGTAGATCACTCTCATGATGGAAATGTCTACTTACTGATTGAACACATTCTCATTCAAATCAAAACATACACACTCCTAGTCTTGCAATTGCTTTCTGACTGACTGACTGGGTTAACTGGCAAAATGATGGACTGATGGCAATTATGAGCATTGTTTTTTCAGAACCAGGCTGAGAAGTATGATAAATACAAATATTTTGGACTTGAAGCGGTAAAGTAAAATGTTAATACCTTCCCATCAGAAAGTATACATATAAAAACCATCACATTCATTCACAACTATCTCTTTGTTTCTAATGATTGTTATACGGTTATATCCCCACATTCACACTTTTATTTTAGTTTTATTGGGATGAGTATCGGAAAAACAAAAAAAAACGAAGGTAAAAGTGTCTAGATGAGTGACTGCTGCGTACTACAGGTGAGCTGGGTGAGCTTAATAGAGATACCCGTGGGCTGTTTGGATTGGAATTGGCAGCTAACACTGTTGAGTTAACTGAAGGTATTTGTACGAGCGGATAAAAAGCAAGATATTCTGTTTCATTAGATATATTATATATGTCCTCCTGTTACCTCTCTGTTAAAAGTTTAAGTAGGTAGGCAAAGACTTGCATGCAGCACGAGTTTACAAGGAGCGTTACTTACGAAAAGAAATAAATGCAAGCAGCTTTACGATGATAAACAGCCTTACACATTGTACTTCTCTGATGCAAAATATCTCTCGTTGTGCATACTGAACAATAAGCTTGCACTTTGTAAAGTGGGATAACAATGATTGTTCAATTCTTGCTGCATGAATTTAAAGTTATTATAAGCAGGTAAGTAACGTTTAGTTATTATCAGGGTGGTGTTGTGAATGAGCAAACGAGATATCAATTCTTTTCCTTCTTCACTTGTACCACTATTCTACCAATAATACTGTCAACTCTCCGCAGCTACCACCACCACTCTATCAATAATAATAATAATAATATAATAATAATAATGCAAGTCAATTCAAAGAGTCAAAATAATAATGGCGCTGGTATTTTTTTTCTCCTCCCGACTGTTTCGTTCATGAGGAGAGTGATAGCTTTGCAGGAGTTTTGTTTTTACTTTTACTTGTCTTTTATATTCCTAGATCTCCTGTGACTCACTTTTCGATTGTGAGTTCAACTCACGCTACACACACACACTTGTTAACTAATGCATAAATGTATAAAGTTACTATCTGTTTGCAATGTCAGATTAACTGTTGCTTTCCTGTTATTTGTACATGTACAATGTACACCTACTTTACACGCACATCTTTGTGCAATTACTGTATTCAAATCCAAACTCCAATGGACAACGCATCAATATTTTGGTTCATTACTTTGTAGCAAGAAGACGTATCATCATCATCATTATCATCATCGAAACTTTCATGACTTTTCAGTCTTCCTAAAAACTAGCCCCCCGCACTAATAGAGAGATAGCAGAAGACAAAACATCAATACTACAATTATTACAGTGGTTGTATTTCAAAACTATTTTGCTAGTCATCCATACGCAGACACATGACATGATATCCAGATTGAGTCATCATGTTCTTATTACTTTTAAAAATCGGTTGTATTCACTTGTCACATGTCAAAAACTCAAATGAGTAATTGTAAGTACTACTAACATGTATACACATTTTACACACACACACGTCCGCGTGGGTATAACCAGTACGATGCGAATACCATTAGCCCAAATATTATGAAAATACACAAAGAAAAAATAAGATATAGAGCGACATGTAGACAATCAATGTGTCCACAAAGGTGCACCAACAAGGCCATTACACTATGTAAATTAGCTGGGTCTGCAGCAAGGCACCTCAGGCTTCAGAGTGTTTATACACATGTCGCTAATGCATTAATAAAGTGGTAATTAGTAGCACAGTTATAGTCCACAGGAATGCGAATGGGATGATATCATGATTTCTCAATGTCAGTCGAAGGTAATAATGAAGTAAGTGCAACTTTTAGGAATTATAGACCATTTTCCAACGTATGTTACAGGTTACAGGTTATTCGTGCGTAAGTAACACTGAAAACTTTCGGTTTTACTTTACTGAATCAGAAACTCATGAGAACATAAAAATCTTACCTGAGTTTGTAGATTTAGGACATCAATTAATGCTAAAGAAGTTAATGAAGAAGAAAAGTCAAGTAGTGTGAAGATAAGTTATAAGGGAATACGATGGGACCTCCTCGTTGAATTAGCAACAGCAAAATGGCAGGTAGGTCCGACGACGACGAAGTAAAAATCTCTTTGTTTTTATCATTATTAATAACAAACAAGAGCAACAAGTTAAATGAGATTCCAAAATCGCCTGTCTTCTCTCTAGCGCTGCGCTGATATCCAACCAGTAGAGAGAACAGGTAAGTAAGTTTATTGTTACCATTGCGGTGTAGTCAGTAGGATGCCCTTTCTTCAACAATTCAAACAGCAAGTGGGGCCTATTAACATTCATGTCTTGCGTGCAAACATATTCACAAGTTTAAAGTTTTGACAGATCAGCTTGTTTGATTGTTTCAGTCGTTTCCGATTAGGAATATTTTGTCTTGCACTGTGTACTACAATCTGCTGCCCAATCAATCGTACCGTTTTAAAGGTTATAATCCAATATAAAGTACCTATCAATGCAACAAACAGCAAAGTAAATTCAATAAATGTTATCGATCGTAATGTTCGTGTGACGAATCTGTGCAATAACTAACCGCGGCTAACCGCATTAGCTGCTGTTATTATAAAGTGATTGCCGATTGTAATATGAAGACTGCATGATTAATAAAATGGCTAAGGTGAAATGGGATGGGGAGAGGAGTCTAGCTGAGATGAATTCTTTGTATATTTTACGTGTGCAATGTGTGCAAAATAAAATAAACTATGAACTTTTAAATGATCTGATGATTGATTGACTACGTAAAAAATGCAGTTGAAATAAAGATGTGAAATCTTGATAGTAATGGTGTCACGTACGTACAATTAAAATTTATTTTATTGAAATTATTGTATGATGGTATTACGCATATAATATAATTGAATTGAATACAAGTACAGTACATCAACAGCATTTAAAAAATCATTTTTTAAGAAGACTGAAAAAAACCAGAGGTAAGGCCTTGTGTTGAGAAAGAAATAGCTTGAAAACTTCCTTTATCAATCCTGTTTGTTACGTGAAAGATAATCAAGGACAGATAAGAATGTAGGTACATAGTGTACACACACATACACCTTTTCTTTTTAAAACCCGGCGGACATAAAACTTACAATCTTAAAATAATACAATTACAAAGAATATATCTATAATGCATTTCTTCAATTTAGCATGCAAAGTTTATAACAAAGAAAGTAAATCAATTATTCACAAAAAATGATTGTCAAAAATTTAAGTACATAACATCTACATATGTAATAAATGTAGCTAGGTCTAGATATACATGAACGATTGCGTTTGTATGCTTTTTTTATTTAGCAAGATGTAGCGAGTTAAGACAATTGAACAGTTTGTTTTACAACCTACGGTACCATATTCTTACCATAAATACATACCTCTACGTATTTAATTATTGTCTATCTATTTACAAAAATATTATGCAAAACCAACTCATATTAAAGCTACACTTTACTTTTTTGTATGATTTAAAATAACAAAAAATACAAAAACTGGCACACGAGAATTCAACAGCCACTACCAGGATCACGTTTCATTGAAAATTTCAATTGGTGTCCTTTCGTGGAAAACTATTTACAGTGAAACTATATTAAAGTTTAAATTATGAACTATGTAGGTACCTGTCTTTTAAAGCTAAATTACCTCCCAGTTACAATCCAAAGTCTTAATCTAAACTTAGTTTGTATTAAAATATTACACACGATTACCATATATTTATCGCTACTATTAAAATTATACTCCGCAGTATTGGTCATTATTGGAACGTCCACAGCATGATCATATGTATGGTATTTTAAATACATTAATAATACACAGTATACATTCTTTTTTTTATAAATATAGCCATTATAGCGAGTTAAAAACGTGCGTTCTTAATGTATGGACACCTACCGATAATTACAAGAAATCGACTGTGTTGACATTTTAATTGATATGTTCTGTAAGATTTTTTTCGACTAAATTCGTAAGGCATACGACGAGCAGTAGCTTCTTTAAAATTTTCTGTTCCAATACTACAATTTTACATCTCGCGATCTCACTTTAAACACGCGGAAAACATTTTATCTGTAAACACTTTTCCCTAATTATTCTTAAAACGGTACATTACTGTAATAAGGTAACTAAAGATTTTTCCCATAATAATAGAACAAAATTCCCAACACCTAGTATTACAAATTACTAGTAAGTTTATACAGAATCAAAAAAACCATATGTAGTATGTATGCATAAAGGTACACATAATATGTACACATAGTAAAAGTTAGTGCAGGTTAAACAGCAAATAAAAACCACACGTACGAAGCAAGTAACAATTTACATTGTTGTAAAACACTTTTCATTTTTTGAATACAAACACGTTTTTTTTACAAAAAAGTACACAGCCGTATGTACACAGAGCTGTGGAAAGATTTAAGATGGAACGTGATCATTTCTCTTGATGATAATGGTCACCCGTTCACCATTGTTGATTTTACCACGAGCATAAAAGTTTATCTATGTATATCATACTCACAGGGAGAGAGAGACGTTGTGCTGTTTTCCTTCATTGTATGTATTCCATCGAAATTATATAGGCATTATTATGATATTTTTTTTACTTCGTTACTACAAGTCCGTTTCACTACAACGAGTTGAAAACTTGTAACAAGTCGCAGCGTCTCCTCTTAAATCATTTACAATGAAGTTAAAACGCATCAACCTTTTTCTTATGTTCGAGCTCCTGCCAGTCACATCTTGTAAACCTGTTGTAAAACCAGCACTGCGATTTTCACATTATTATTACACCTAACACTTTACCCCCATAACAATAATGATAACTCAGGGAAGCTGGCTCAGGCTACGCGCAGACATGGCGTGAGCATTCGGTGGGGGATGCACAAATTCAAGCATTTCATATATGTGTATGCACAAACGTATTACTTAAACACGTTTATTTTATTCCTCTTCCCTATCCAGTGTGTTACTTTTATAAGCTTCTGCAAGTAATCATTAGAACAGATTTTCACTCAATTTTCCACTTTTATTACTTCACTCTTCTTTCAGCTACTGGCTACACACTGGCTACTTGAATTTCCTGTGGTTTGTGGCAACTACTGTGAAGGACCGCCTTCCTCTTATTTCCACTTGCTCACCTTTTCAAAACTAACTAGTTGTTCTACACTTTTTTCAGCTTAGTCTTTTGTGTTTGCATTCAAGTTTGAACATAACGTATTATTAACTAAATTACAAGACGTACCTTTGTAGTTGTAGTAGTAGTAGCGGTAAGGTTTGCGAGGTTTGAACCAGTTTTCCTACTTGTTTTTCGTAAATTCAATAATAAACATAATCATTGATGCTATTGTGAAAGTATATCATCAAAGCATATCACCGGGAAGCCCACACATACTCATAAGTACACACAAATTATAATATTAATCCGTATTATTACATGCTAAATTACCAACTATTTGCTTTAAATTAGTGCCTACATAATCATTTGGCGTTAGTTAAGGTGCTACAACCACATTTCTTTGTTTTGTGCATTTTCCTGACAAGGACGAACGAAGTCTGCAACATATCCATTGGTAGGGTACTATTGATGTTGGACAAGAACAAACAGCTTCAACTAAAATTTGACCGGATGCTACTTCTACGACTATTTAAATAAACCTGCCATCAACTTGTAAACGAGAGACCGAGTTTTAAAATTTTATTTGCAAATGAGAAACATGCGTTGGGTATGTCTACGAAAACGTAAATCTTCTACTGTCTTGTCATCGACTTTTACGACTGCAAAGAGTGTCACGGCGTGCTCGAATAATTGTCAGTTTTTTTGTTTAACTTAACATTGCTAGCCTTACAAACCCTATTCTTCGCTGTAGGTTTGTTATTGTTGTGCAAACTAAAGGAATCAGTTGAAAAAAAAAATTGTTTAGGTGTTGTGGCGAGTTCGCCAGTACTACTAAGTTCCCTGCCTGACGGGATGTGATAAACGACTCAACCTGTTTAGCTAAATGCCAAATACTTACATTTACATTTTTGAACATTAATATAGTACGTATAAAATATGTACGTACACAAAAGGAAACATTGCACGTTTTAATTATAAATAATATGTCTACATGGACAGTTTCATAGGTAAAACAACCATTTTTAGATAGGTGCGCGGTGGTACATGAAAAGCTTATTTTGTGATTGCACCAAGCTCAACAGAACACAAAGTGGATACCTCCAGGCCACGTTCCGTCACCTCTTTCTCGTTATTGTGAGACAAGTGTTTCATTCAAACAGTTTATGACCACGGCACGGCTAGCTACAAAAAACGACACAATATGTGACATGATGATGAGAGAACAAGATAAACACGGCGAGTTAATAAGGCGAATTATGTGACGACGTTGTAGGTATTATTTATAGCGACATTATGTACGCATTATGTGCGTGTTATATACGTTGTCTGGTGTCTCCAATAGGTTTATCAACTTTTTACTCGCTCTTCGTATTCCTTAAATTTTATGGCAGAAATTTGAGGTAAGCTGTAAAGGGAACAGCTTGTGCTTAGTTGTTCGTATATCAAACACATCAAGGCAGCAGGCGTATACTGTATCGCTATTTTGTTACTTTTATATGACAAAAAAAACTGAACATAATTTTCAAGACACTTGAATCTTTCCAGATGTAGACAATAATTTACAAAGGTGAGCAAAAACATTTTATTTGACAGGTTCAGCAAGTTTGCCATTGTTTATGTCTAGAAGGTATAAACTTTTGTCGATGGGACAGTGCATTGATGGGGTGCTGATGGGGTGTACTAAAATAAGGGAAATGAGTTATGGATTGATTTATATGAATAACCATTTATCTATATAAAAAAGTGTACTTTCAACAAGTATTAGTAGTATTATGAACATCTTGCGTAGTTCCTAGCTCAGATATATGCCAATGTGTCATCATTATTGGAAATCGGGAACATTTTTAAGT
>JAHZNE010003124.1:0-33127 GCA_027744055.1 Callyntrura sp. NNG-2020
GACAGACCGACAGACAGACAGACAAACATACTGATCGCATAAACTACTTCAGCATTAAAATGCTCTCCGTAGTTAATAATCGGTAAGAATCCTTTTGTATCATTTGCTAGAGAACATGTAGGCAAATAACATATATCTAGCGAATGGAATTAACTTATATAAACGTAAAACTAACTTATTAACTATTATTAACTTATATGTAAGTGTTCTATAGCCTACCTACATTTACTACTTTACTTTCTTTCACGAAAATGCTAACACTTTTGTCTTTGTCACTCTCTACTTTCTCTGATTTGTACAATGTACAACGTAACTTGCGTTTTGTCTTGTTTAATCTACAATAGCAATACACTATAACTCTTACCTGTGGAAGAACCTATGCGTTTACTATATGTAGCAATATGTAGCTCTATATACCAACATACCTAATACTAGTGCTAGTGCTAGTACCTTACGTTTGATTTGAGCGATAGAAACAAAGCCAAATCATATGTCGCTTGTTAAAAGAAAACATTTTTTTATCCGCAGCGCTAGGTTGTTTTGTTGTTTTTCTCCAGCAGGTGTGCCTTTCAATTTGTAACAGCAGGAGTTGTAAAATCGTGGTGACATTTATAAATCTCACTCGATAGTTTCATTTGCGCAAAGATTTTGTTATTGATTGTGATTCTTGTGATGTATATTATAAGTTAAGTTTAAAATTTGAATTCTGATAGTGTGTAGCAGCATACAGTAGTGACAGTAGTGTATAAGTTGCACGTGTCTGCATAAGTAACAGCGTTACCAGTTGCGTTTGGAGAGTTGTATAATTTTGTGAAATTGTTGGTGTTGGCTGTGGAGAACCTGAAAAACTGTGAGTTACTTTCCAGTTTTGTGAATTTCAAATTGAGGAACAAAACCAAGGACTTTTTAGTTTCTTAGTCAAGCAATAATTATTTTGGGAGACGGAATTCTCACCGACGGACACTCTTCGAATGGGTATCCCACCGACGGAAAAATTTTCCAAACAGTACTGGAAATACCTCCGACATTGCATTATTCCGACAGGAATAATTGACGACGTTCACATTCGTCAATGCATTGAATTACAATGCGTTCATATTCCATCCATTATCTGTCACTGTTGTATTAATACTCATTTAGAATTTTGGGATTACTGACGATTCATGGTTTCCATCGAAGTATATGAACATTCCCTTTGGTTTATGCGTTGTTGCCAAACAAGTTAGCCAGCAGTTACAAATATATGTTTGCAAGCATATAAACGATAATGATGAAGATAATATTCATGGATGTTGGAAAGGCCATTATATAAGCACTTTCTACCGCTGTGCTGATAGGATGTCACTTCCACTTTGATCAGGATGATGTTAGTGCTACACAAGTTATAGATTAGGCATTCGTAACGACTGAATCAACTCGCAACAAAAAACTAATAACAATAAGTGGACACGAGAATTTAGCGCAGACATTTCCGATTTGCCAACATTAACAGCAGTGAAACGAGGAAAAAGTACAATAGATGTAGCTGCAGTTATCAATACACAAACACAGACAAAGCAATAAATTACTAATTATGAGACTTTTTCCTGTCGGAATATTGTACTATCGAAATTATTTCCCTGGCAAGTTTTTCACTGTCGGTAGAATATGTGGGAATTTTGTCGTCGAGGTACCTGGTTACAGATTTCCGTCGGTGGGAATTCCTAAACCCATTATTTTTATTTGAGAATGGCATATTTTTATTTTGGCACACCTGCCAGCAAAGTTGTATTATGAATTATGAATTAAAGTTTTGTTACCGATAAGGAACCATGCTTCGTAACAGTTTCGGTGGTCGGCGACCTTTTAAACCACCACAACGAACATCTGAATCTGGCACTGTTACCGAGAAAGGTCATCCATCCTGCAACAAGAGCTCGTTAGCACCGTCTTCCACAACCACAGAAGAAAGCCAGTGTTTGAAATCTAAAGAATTAGAGTTAGATGGGGAAATCAAAAAGCTTTCGGATAAAGGGTACAGGCCAGAACAGCTGCAGGTACACGACTCTTACAATACTAACAATAGTATCTTTAACGTAATAAATAAAACTTGCATGTGGGTTTATAAAAAAAAGCTTTTCAGCATTAACTGAAGCACTTGTGTGCTTATAAAATATTACATTAATTTAATTAAGCCCATAAATCATGGCCTTCGTCATAACTTATGTTAAGATTGAATTTTTTAAAACTTTTTCGCATAGGTATCGATAACTAATCGATCGATCGACTCTAATAAGCTTCAAATATGATCGTTTTGTTATTATGTAAATAATTTCAGGAGTATATCGATGTTCTTCACAAGTACAACGAAACAAAAGACACCGCTCAAATGTTTCTTGGAAGACTTGCAGTTTATGAAGCCGTTACCTACAAAGAAATTGCTCGTCAATACAACGCGCCCGAAGGAAACTAAAGGATTTGCTTAGTTTTTGGATTGAGAACAGCAGTTTAAATGAAAACGTACAGCATGTTTAGCTTTGTTAACCTACTTTGTTACATACAAATAAAATGTCATTATTCTTATTAAATATTTTTCCATATATTGTAGATGTTATCGACTTGGGATTTAATTTATTCCGTTCTGAATTCATTTACCTTGGCATGTCTAATGTAAGGCAAAAAGTCTTTTGAGTCTGCTGAAACACACCACATTTTCAGAGGGCTTGTTTGTATTTATCACAGAGATATTATTTTCAGTCTCTGGGCAATTTGTGTTCATCACCACATCCATATTGTACAACCTGCATTTTTACTAACACATCCGCTTTTCATTTTCACATCATATCCCAGATACCATTCCACTTCCAGTTTGTCGTAAACTCCAACACACTTCGGTTTATTCCGACGGATCTCGAAATAATTTTACAGTTTTTAAGCCGTGTTATATATTATCTTATTACTAATCTTCTTCGGTAGCATCAAGTCCGTAAGCAGAGAAGAACATGAAAGCATCTCTCTTATATAAATATGTCATTTCATAATAGCATATATATATTCAATATTATATGAGTGGCATCTTTTGATCTTTTTTATATAAACTTCTATACCGTGGTGGTCACACTACCACACTTGCACAACTGGAATTCATTCCCGTGGCATAATTATATTGTTTTTTGTTTGTTGTTCCTTTCATAAGAATGCCCTAGTCTCATGTGCAATATACTTTCAAGGATTAATTTCAGTTGTCGCGGTACATAATAGTCCATATACACGTAACTCATATCATCTTTAAAGGCAGTAAACGAATAGATGAAATTTTTTGTAATATGTGTGACTGTGTGAGATGGCGAGATGTAATATGTTGGCTTGGCATAACGTTGTGTGTATTTTTACTCTTCAAATATTTACTCTGAAGTGACATGGATTGCCAGCTTTGGGGTATTCATCAGTACGGATCTGCAGTTAATTTGCGTTTTAATATCAACATACGGCTTAATAAAATATTCTAAGTATATGGCACCAATGTTGTTATAACCACTTCAGTAATATCATCCATATAACAATATTAAGTAATGGAGTTTGCAGTGACGTTAGAATAATTTATAAAATGTATATGGGTATATGAAATTTATGTATTAATATAGTGAATACATGGTAACGGGACAAGTAGTAGATCAATTTTGACTTCACACTTTTTCCCTGTTCTACGATACTTTTCTTCGTTCCCATTTCATCCCAGTCGTGTGTCCCAGGAAATTATTTGTGTCTTGCGCCTGCCTCCTGGTTTTCCTCTGTGTGTAAAAAGAAGTTGCATGATTCTCCTCAAAAAACTTATTGTATTCCATACCATCACACTTTCCCCCAATCATCTCGATCCCAATACTTTCTTTTCCCTTTCTCCCCTCCTCCCATCCCATATCATATCCCATCCCAGAGATGCGTTAAAGGATAAAGACAAAACTGCAAAAAGAAATCTAGCTGCTTTGGTGTTATTACATTACGGTGTCCACAACGTATATCCTCTGACTCTGATCCCTGTTCCCCTTCTCTGCTATGTAATAAATAAGTATTATGTTAAACTGGGGAAATAGAGGGAAGGAAGAACCCAAAAAAGAAAGCAGAACGACATCGCATCACTTGGAGCGGAAGTAATTGCTGTGTGTTCGCTCAAGATTTATAATACACACTGACTGGGTGGCTGAAGTAAACATGCTTAATTTTATGGACACACGCGTGCCTTTGGGCATCCTCTTCTGTCTAAGTCCTGTGTATTGATGTCACTGTGCTTTCCAAGAAGTGAGTTTTTTGCCGTGCTGCTGCTGGTCGCGGGATATTTTCTACTATACTCGTAACCTCCACCAAGGGAAAGCGACAACTACCAACTTTCTCCCCATTTTACGCCAGCTAAACCACCAAACCAATATACAACAAATTCTCCTGCTACCTCCGACCAACTACCACAGCAGTGCTACTGCCACCAACTACTGGTCCTACTACTGCTGCTGGAGAAGATAAATACCTTACCTGCTGCCACTTCTCTTCTGTCCTGTGGCCTCGCTTGCTGGATATTTTTTTGTCATGTTGGTCGTCAGTTTATTGTTATTTGGCACGGCATTTGACATTCTAAAGCTGCCCCTATTTCAAGTTCCAACTTCCAACTAAACTGTTGTCTGCCAAACAAAAACATTTATAATTGCATTTTTTTCTCGTACAGATGGATGGAACAGCCAGAAACTGGAACGTTACAACACTACTACGTAAATATCAGCAGCAGTAGCAGTCTCTCTACCTACTGGTGACTGGGAAGCGCAATCAGATGCAAGAGAGATATCCCAACTTCCCAACCGGAGTGAAATGAATAAATGAAATGTTTAATTTTATAGTTTTCTCTTGTGTCGTCGTGTGTGTGTAGGCATTTTATTATTTACCCAGTGAGTTGGTTCATTTTTTCTGTCTCTCCTCTCTCTCTCTCCCTCTTTCTGTCCTGTAGTGTGCGTGTGTTGTCGTGTGTTATGTTCTTATGTTGTCCACCGAGAGTGAGTGAAACGAGTATCCTATTCTGTTGTTTGTGTGTGCTGCTGTTGTACATGCACACATATACGTGCTGTTATAATCCTCTAATCCTCTTCTGTCTAATATGGATGGATATAATGTTGAATAATGTGCATACCTATATGTATGTATACTTTATTTTGGCCGAGAGGATGACTGCTGTTATGCTGGTCTGCTTCTGCTCTGCTGTCGTGTGAGTGTTTGAGTGTGTGGTGTTGTCTTGTCAAATCTCTCCATAACACCTCGTCGCACTTGTTTTCATTTCATTTTGTGCAATTTCGTTTTAGTCTCACATATTCTGTTATAGTGAAAAACCAGCAGTGTATCATTATTATTGTTTTAAAATATTGGAGCCCATGACGACAAAATTGAGGGCGACTTTAAATACCAGCTTTATTTCCTCCAATGGTTTAAATACTGGTAAGATATTTAAATATGCAAGGACGGATTGGTCATTGGTGGACAGATGTCTGTTCATCATGCAATGTTAGTCTGTTCATGTAACTGCTGTCAAGGGTGCTGACTGCGGGAATTAGGTAACATCCCGCCGGTACAATTTTTAACGGATTCAGTCCACTGATCGGTGTTGTAGTCTTGTCCAGTGTGATTCGTAGAGTTTTTCAGTTAGGAAGTCAGGAAACAAGTGAGGGAATGACCGGTTACAAACTAGCTGAAAACCACGGGGTAAATGGAGGTTTTGAGTTGAGGAGTTGAGGTTTCCAGGAAAACCGAGTAATGCTTAGAACATGTAATTTAGTATTGTGATGTAATGCTTGAAGTTTAAAGAGCAACCAACTCAGTGTCTTAAGTTATTAAAATATTTTAAATTCGGGACAGGTTACAGGTCAGTGTCTCGTATAAAACCGGATGATAGACGACGGTAATTCTTAATTCTATGTTAGGCATTTGTTTTGAACGGAGATAGGGACGAAGGAAGTTGCCACAAGTACGACAGTTTTTATGTTACAGGGATTTTGTGTAGCTAGTTTATACTGTGTTTATCTTCATTTAATTGACTGTATAGAATACTGCAAGCCACTAGTACATATTAAGTTATATTATGTCTATACTGACAACTTAGTAATTGGATATGAATTTGAAACTTTGTTTTACCTTTTCAGAACCGGTGATCCAAAACGTCAAACGTCGCCATTGGCAAAGTCTTTGCTGATAATTTTATACCAACAAATGTACTACTTAAAACCACTTTAAGTCTGAATTTGAAATACTATACTATCCTCAATATCACCGTCCTTTAAGTCAAGTAGTCATATTCCGTTAGACTAACTTGTGGAACCATTATAAACCATAAACTAAAATGTCAATACCATAACTACTAACTACCTACCTACACGGTCACACATATTCTGGCACCAAATATTGTTGGTCACATGATACAGGGTGAAACAGCTATTATTTATACCTTGTGATTTTGAAAGGAAGCCTAAAATTGCTAACGTAAATGCACCGAATGAATTCCTTTGAGTCTCTGAAAAGGAAAATCATTTGCGCAAATTCTTAACGCTTAAAGCGATTATGATGGCAATGGAAACTTCTGCCACGTCGCCTGCAAATGAGAAATTAATATTTGCCTTACAAAACGATTTGAAGACATTATCACTTGAAACCAAAAAGAAGCATGGGTTCGTCAAAGATGCATGTGAAGAGGCTATCGCAAAAATCCGCGGTGCGCAGACATCCCCTAATTGCATGGCTTACATCACAAACCAAGCCTTATATCCTGTGATTCAAGGATGCGATACAAAAGATCCAAAAATTGTTAGGGTGAGTCTAAAGGAAACTCTTTTTCTTGCTGTTATATTTAATATATTATTTAAAGAAATCAATAAAAATAAAATTTTATTGTTTATTTTGAACAGCTTTGCCTACATTCTATTCAAAAGCTCATAACGGGCGGCCATGTTGATGTAAAAGGAGCCCGGTCCATTTACGAAACCGTTGTTGTATTGCTCGAATGTGGAATCGAAGAAATCAAAGTGCTACAAATAGTTACTCTCTTACTAACCACTAATAACATCGTTAAAGGAGACGTTCTGGCGAAATGTCTGGTTCTTTGCTTTCGACTTCATTGTTCCAAAGACGTAACCACAGCACATGCCGCTGGGGCCACTGTAAGACAACTTGTATCTTTAGTATTCGAAAGAATCGATAAAGACAGCCCAGTCACAAGTACGGTATTAGAACTAGAATTCTTTAAAATTTCCTACGTGCTTTGTCATCGAGAAATCATCTTGAAAAATTACTTGAATGTACTTCAGATGGCGAATTGAGTGCAGAAGCCGCAGATGCCTATTCGTTGTTTCAAGACTTGATATTCCTTGTAAATGGAGAAAAGCCTGTCTGGTTAGTTGGAATTTCAGAGATGTTTAGGTCTTTTGGGTTGGAACTTCTGGAAACTATTCTGTTTAGATTCCCTTTTGTATTTGTTAAGGTATTTGAATTTACGTAGTAATGCGCTGTACTTTAATCATTTAGTGTACTGTAATTTTTGCACTGAATTGAAATATATTTTCTAAAGACTGTCGCGTTAGCCACGCAGAAATTATTAAATGTATCGTCATTCTCTATTTCAGTACGACAAATTCGGAATTGGAAGTGCTGCATAAACTTATTACTTCCCCACAACACTTGTCTAAGTTTTGCCGTTCCTACGATTTAAAGCCGCATGCAACCAACATATGCAAAGTAATATTTTGAGCATGTTTCGCAAAAGTAACATTCATTTTTACCTTTTCTAAGTATTTTTACTTAAGCTAAAACACGTGTTTTAAAAATTGTCTTCCAGGACATGGTTAATGCTCTTGGAGCATACGTTCAATCTGTGTTCGCAAATCCGATTGGTGCAATGGCTGTCTCATTGTCTACTCCCACAAGTGGAAATGCCCCAAACGCCAATGTAGCTTCGAATCCCGCTAATGGCCCTACTAGCAACGTCAATGATGCCTCTACTATAGGGTTTTATTTTAGAGGTAGCCTTGTCCCTTTGGTTCAAGTGTATCAGCCTTCGACCCCAAAACCACAATTGTAAGACCAATATCATTTGATTTACGTACAAATATTAGTTGAAACTTATATCTTTCAAATCTTTCCTTTGGGAATCGTTAGTACTTTAATGTTCATTTATTTGCAGAATGGAACTTACCGACAAACAAGAACCACCAGCATTTGCTACCAGTGAATCATATGGCGTTGCTATCTCATTTGCGTGCCTTTCTGATTTCGTACTTAGTCTAGTTCACATCGATAAAGAAATACAAGAAGGACAACAAGAAGGTATATTTGAAACCATACCATAAAGACTTTCGTTGTCATATCACACCAGTATAGACGAAAGTTCACTTGCATTTAAAAAAAATCTTATACAATACAATCTCTTATATATTTATTACGTTAGATGTCGACGTTCTGAAGCAGCTGTTGTCTTCTAGTTGGCCGGGCTTACTTGCAGCATTAAATTTACTTTTAGAAGCAAGGTATGTTGATAGCTATAATAATTACGAGGATGTGTAATAATCTGTTGAAAATTAATTAACTAATTTATATTACAGTATCGACGATAGTATTACTGAATCTATCTGTGAGCGAATGGTTGACCTGGCAACGCTCAGCGGAAAGTCTTCGTTGCAGCAATGCAGAGAGGCTACAGTTCTATCCTTGTGCGTTGCTACATTACCCCCTCATTATGGATACGCTGTTTTAAAGGGAACCATAGGTAAATTTGGTAGAACGAAACGGGATTAATTTGCTTACAATGTTTACAATGCATTTAGAATTATGTAATCATTTTTATTATAGGTCATGGAGAGAGTCCACATCCAATTAGTTATTCCGAAATGGACAACGGAAAACAACAAGTGGTGCACGTTGGAACGAGCGTAGTACCATCCCTAGCACTTCCTCCAAGTAATTACATTAAAATTGCTCTTCTGTTTGATGTGAAACATTATGTGCTTAATAAGCTAATCGCAATTCTTTGTTGTTATGTAGGTTTACAGTCTACCCCTGTGATGCTTACGAAGAAAAATTTACTTGTGACCCATTCTGTCCTCCGTTTGTGCCTAGAATCTGGAGCAATATTGCTCACTTCCTGGCTTACTGTATTGACAACACTGCAACACCTCTGCTGGGTGTGTGGGATTGTTCCGAAATCGTCAACGGATTTTATTACGTCTCATTCATCTGGGAAGCTGTCGGCAGATGGAAAACAGTCCAATTCTTCCAATCTGCCAAGCAGTGGTTATGATAGTCAAACTTCCAGTATTAACAGTACCACTAGTGGCTTCAGTGCTGGTGTCAGTGAACTTAGCGTGACTTCATCAGAGAAACTTGGTAATCGAAAGACTCTCAAGGGTACGAATGGATCGGTTGGTTCCAGCGGTGGGGTGATGGGCGTTGTTGTAGATTTTGTGAGTTGTCTTTCTCATGGAGTAACGAGACTGATTGAAACTAGCGTGTCCTTGGACGATGTCAGCTTGCACCATGTTATCAACGCTCTTACTAATCTGTCTCAAGAGGCAATGGAAATCGCCTATTCCAATCGTGTACGCAATACTCATTTTTATGTATACATTTTCTCCGTCACTTGAAAATTAGCCATCGAGTCTGATACATGAAATGTTTTACTTAAACAGGAACCATCTTTATTTGCGGTAGCGAAACTCTTAGAAATAGGTCTAGTTAACTTGGACAGGGTGGAAATATATTGGCGTCCTTTAACGAATCATTTACTAGAAGTTTGTCGACATCCTCACATTCGAATGAGAGAGTGGGGTTCAGAAGCTATTACCTACCTAGTGAGGTCTGCCTTATTACATGAAGATACGGAGGATGAAAAAGTGCATCAACTTTTACTGTCACCTCTCTGCGAGTTGTCTTCCATCCCACACAATGATGTTCGAAGCAAGCAGCTTATGGCACTTAGTCAAATACTTCATTGCAAAGGGGACAAGTTGAAAAGCTCTTGGCCATTAGCAATCAATATTTTAGGAGATATTTATGAAAATCACAGGTGAATAGTAATTGTTACGATATACTACTTTCAATAATTGAAACAGGCGTGTGGCTAATGAAGAAAAATAGACTGATGCTCCGTGTTTATTATAGTGAGGGCTTGGTTCGAACTGCATTCCAATGCTTGCAACTTGTAATCACGGATTATTTACCGGTGTTGCCATGTGGATGTATTCCTCATGCTATTGACACTGTAGCTAAGTTTGCACGTCAAAAGCAGGAACTGAACGTCGCTTTAAGTGCTATTGGACTAATGGTAAAACTTTAGTTAACAACGTTTTTCTCTAGTTGAAGTGATGGCATAATTCTAATATAAGTTTATTTGTTCTCCACAGTGGAATATTGCTGATTTTCTGTATCAAAGCCGTGCAAAAATTTTGGAAAATCTCACCCCTGACATATCCGTGTTCCCTGATTTTCCGGGGGTGTCTGAAATTCCGCAGTTTGACAGACTATGGCTCGGCATTTATCAGCGTTTAGGGGAGTTGTGTATTGACGAGAGACCGGCCGTTCGTAAATCTGCTGGCCAAACTTTATTTTCTACAATATCAGCTCATTCCGCTATTCTCGACTGTTTTTCTTGGGATTCAGTAATGTGGCAGGTAATTATTATTGCAGCCCTTGCAGCATTTCTACATATATATGGATCTTCCGCTTACTTTGAAAAGTTAACGTTTCCAATTATACATAGGTATTATTTCCCCTCTTGGAAGCGGTTGAGACATCTTGGAAGAATGCCAGTTGTGAGAAAGTTGATGCACAGAATTCATTATTAATTCACCATTCAAGAAATACAGCACAAAAGCAATGGGCTGAAACACAAGTATACACGAATATATAAATATAACATTTTCTCATATATTATTATGTTAATACGCTACTCCATTTTCTTATCTAAAATATTTTGCATACAGTTGTTCTACATTTTTAAATGATATTGTTTTATGCAGGTCCTTGTCTTAAGTGGAATTGCCAAAATATTTTCTGTAAAACGGCAAAGCCTGCTCGACATTAAAGATTTTTCAAAAGCGTGGTATTTCTTTCTCCAATTTATGCAAAACGGTGCCATGAGTAATAATGAAGAAGTTTCCCTAGCGGCCCTTAAGTCATTCCAAGAGTCTCTTATCGCCCCTCAGGACATGGTTGGTAAAGGTAAAAACATAATCCATTGCCTCAACGAATAAATCACAGTTAGATTGTCGAATTTATTTTAAATTGTAAATTATATTTAATCTTAATAGAACCCGAAGAAATGTGGTCAAGAAGTTGGCTAGTCTATTGTGATATTGGGAAAAAGGTGATTTGTGAACATGGAGCCCATCAGCACTTTCTCACAGCATTTGTTACCATATTTCAGTATTTATTTCCCGCCTTAAAAATGAAGTAAGTTTCAAAACTGTAGGTTATTCGTTGATTCCAATAATAAGTCTAATCTTAAGTTATGCATTAACCTTTCATATTTTTTTTAAAGATTAACGCTCGATGACATAGAAATTGTAAACAAAGTTTTCTCAAAATGCCTTCACGTCCCACTGACTGCCGAAGGTGCTTCATCCATAATATTTTCCTCTAGTGACAACGGAATGACGCCCTTACAAGATCAAATTTACAACGCGTATGATATCATCATAAAGGTATTGCGTACACCGTATTCGTGTAGTACATTACATTCGTTACATATATATGGAAGAATCTTAACGGTTGTATTTTTATAGGAAGCTGATAACAACCTTCAATTAAAAATTCTACTGCCACCGGTTATTGTACAACTTGTTGACTTTGGTGCTCACGCAGTTCGCAATAGTGCTAATGTTAAGGTCATCCCACTGGTAATTATTTACTTTTATTGGAATCTCTGTATATCATTATCGTATTAATGCACGGTCGTCTCTAAATTTTATATCTGCTGAAATTCGTTTACAGGAAGGTGTTGTGCCCAATTGTATGGAATTTGGAGTAAAGTGCCTGAAGCGATCATTAAATGTTTTAGAACGAATATGCACAGAAAAATTTGTGCTTGAATCGAACATGTTTTGCCAATGCTTGAAAGTAGGAATAAAAGAATATAAATATTACAGATTTTGAGGTGTCCTAAAATCATAGTACTAATACTATAAAATGTTGATTTTAGAGCTTTCGCCCGATATTATCGTCGAGATTTCAAAATGCTGAAGGGGCATGGAGAGAATGTGCTTCACAGTTCTTTTTAGCTGTACCACTAATGGTCGAAAAGAAACCGAAGACTACAGAATTTTGGGAAGAGTTAGCCAAATGTGCTCAGGATTTTCTTTTCTTTGCTGGAAGTGGGGAATGGATGACCAAGAAGGCTTGGAAGGACGAGAAAATGGATGTTCGGATGGTCACGTTGCTCAAGGAATTAGTTTTTAGAAATGATGGATTTTTGCCTGCGCCCTTTTTGATTGAAGTTGTAAAAATTTTCCATCGAGGATCGTGTATCAACGAATACGGTTTGTAAATTATAATATTGTCATAAAGTTGTTAATTACCTTTTAGCAAAGTCGACGAAGGATTATCAATTGCAATGGTACAATGTTACAGACGGTATCAATGTTTCGGAGAGAGAGGAATTCGTTCGATTCTGCTTTTCTTCGCTTTTGGAATTTGTATTGAAGGGGCCGAGTAACGTATCAGAAATCGTTGAGATGCAAAGTGGCGATGACGGAAAAAAGATAGCAGTTTTAGCCTTGCTTCAACGTTTTCAAAACATTTTGCTCAATTACAAGGACTACGTTAATCATAATTCACATATTCCCATCCAACGGTACGCCATCTATTTAATAATTACTGCATACCCTTACGTAATAAGGTTGTTAGAAAGAATAACATTGTAAATGATACATGATTGTTGAACACTTTATTGTGATGTTCCATTTAGGCACCGTCTGGCAGAAATGAATTTTGTGCTACGAGCTATTGCCTCCCTTATCGAAAACTTGAAGGCTGCGGATCCTACACGAGGTAAAGATATATTTAACATTTCTTCAACCAAAGTAGTGTTGTGGTAGTTTTTCCCTTAAAGTACAGGTTTTACTTCGACACAGTTGCAGGCGGGACCTGGGAACATATAATCGGCATCTATCCAGATCTTGTTGCCATTGTTGGTTTACCTGGTGTTGACGCTTCGATCTCTGTTGCTCTCAGAGATGCTCTCATGGCATATCGTGACCTGCTTCAACGTCCACCGGAATCCAAATTCAATAAATAGTGTAAATCCGATCTTTAAACAGTATCCTTCAATCATGTGCTGCAGGAAGTAGGTTTAAGCACATTGCAATACAAAAGTAATTTAGCGTGTAGCCTCAATAAATCATTTATTCATGTGAGCATTTTATTTATTAATCATCAACAGTTTTACATTATACTGTTATAAACTAGTTTAGCATTTAATTATTTGTGTTTAATAATTGTGATTTACAAGTCTTGATCTTGATATGTTATTATTATTATTAATGTAACAATCATTACTATTACTTTATTACTATTAGTAGGAAAGAACGTAGTAGCATTGTCCACAAGTTGTATCAAACTGTACTCCAAGCAAAGTGAAGGTGCTTATGTAAAGAAAATCGTCGTGTACATTTGAATGCATTGCAGATCTTGTACATGTACCTGTATTTTGTCGGAAATAAACTAAAAATGTTGACCATAAATATTTTTCGAATTCAAAACCTTCCATATCCTTCAAATTAACGCACTACCTTCATTGCAACCATCATCGATGATCGTAATTTTCAAAAAAATTAACTAAACCTGGGTAACATGCAAATAGATGTCTTGACTACGCATGACAATGTAGCAAAGTAACTGTTCCGTTACTTTGGCAGATTGCCCAGGATTGCATGACAAGTAGCACACCAATACACCAACAGTACATAATTTCAACGGGCAAGTGACAGCACAAACATTTCTTAGAACTAAACTGATGGCCACAAAGATAGAAGCGGTAACACTTTTGCATAACAATGACAATTACTCAAATGTACACTGTCACCAATTGTATGCCTTCATGAACGTTTTACGAAAATTGGAACATTTACCATGGATTTATCAACTAAGAAAGAACAACAGGTAAAGATTGCGTACATTTTGTTAATTGCCATTATTATGCAAAAGTGTTACAGTTTCCATCTTTGTGATGATCAGTTTATGGCTATTTGTATACCTACAACATCTAACGTTATGCATATTTATCGATGCCGCTATGAAGTTGCCAGTTGCCACTTTTCCTAGATTGTTCTTTCCCGTTGTTGAGTGTGTTTTGTTGAAGAGCATGCAGTCTACGGAGGTCTTAAATGCAAGAAACCTAGCACCACATCATTCTTCCTATACCAGCAAATATTGAAGAATGAATTAGCATTTAACGAAGTAATGTAGAAGTTTTTCATACTTATACAACAGTTGGTCGTATTAGGAAGTACTTTATAATATCCAGCAAAATCCGCCCACTTTCAGTGTGTATTCACTGTAGTAGTCTAACCATTTAGACTAATACAGTGAATTGTAGACCGATAGTGATGGAACTAGGCAAATTCTTGATAAAGAAACGCAACATTTACTTATACATTTGGTGCTGTTTGTTGTGGACTGGAGAGTCTTATATTTTTTAGCTTAGCATTGCACCAATGCAAATACTATATCTGGACCATCCGAGTTTCAGAGTTTGGCTATGAAACGGACAACATCCGATATTGTGCGATAATAAATAAACATGCTCAAAGCTAATACCTTTCATATTTCATGTTTCGTCTACAAACGATTTTTTGTGAACTCATGGCTATCTTGAAAGCTCGTGGTGATGACAATTATATTCACACAAGGAGTATTTTTATACATTGGTAAAACAAGCATGAACACAAGGAAACCGTGACGGAACGAATGCACGACTTTTTGTATACCATTTGGTAAATCCTCAAATCTTTGTGGTATATTTACTCCAGCGATTAAACGAATTTTTATACAGTATTGTATTTTATGACTAGGATTCCTGACGATATATAAGCACAAAACAATGCGCTATTGATGGCACTATCAACTATTGCATTGGCCTAACAGGATACCAATTGCAATTTAGGGTGAAGCGTCGGTAACTGCAAAAGTTCACTTTGTGTTTCCTCTCGTTTCCCAAGTTCATCCACCAAAATGAACTTACACAAGACTGTAATTTTTCTCCTGTTCACACTCATTATTGGGGCAAACTGCGCCAATTTGTTGTATCCCCGTGAATCAGAAACCCGTGAAGTGAAGTCACTGGATGGGATATGGCGGTTTGTTGTTGATGACGCCGGAGGAGAAAGTCAGGGTTTTCGGAATAAATGGCATAAGGCGCCCTTATCAGATGAGGTAATTGTTAACATAATGACAATTTTGCACAGCAAACAACAATAACTACTTCGGAGGAGAACACCGGAGGACGACAAAGTATAATTTTTATCATTTCAATAAAAAAAATGACTATCTTTTGTAAGCTTGGAAAGGTGGAACTAATGCCTGTCCCAAGCAGCTATAACGACATCACACAAAGTAAAGCCGTTCGAGATCACGTTGGATGGGTTTGGTATTCCACCTCATTTTGGGTGCCGAAACGCTGGCGTGAGACGGAGCGACAGGTCTTTCTCCGTTTTGGAAGTGCAAATTATTATGCTGTTGTGGTAATTTATGCAGTCAAATACATCGTACATCTTGTATTCATTTTTTATCATCAAACACTGCATTACCCGGTAGCACTTACAAGTAACAACGGCATATTTTCTTGTCTACTTGTTCATACAGTGGGTAAATGGGGAACATGCGACAAATCATACAGGAGGATACTTACCGTTTGCTGCTGATGTAACAAAACAACTAGTGTATGGACAAGAAAATTTTATAACTGTTGCTTTGAATAATACACTTCATCATCAGACCATTCCACAAGGGAATCTTGCCTATCCTTCCGACAGATCCAGGTCTCACTTTTTCAGACAATTAATTAAATTCTCTATCACTCTAACTAAGCAAAGCAAAAGTTTGGTAATTTTTTGACATTTCTTATTACATGTGCAACTTTCACCCACAAGATACCCAAACGGGTTTGTAATTCAACAGTATAACTTTGACTACTTCAACTTTGCCGGCATTCACCGTCCGGTGTATTTATACACTACCCCACCATCTTACATCGATGACATCACGGTAGTTACCGACTTCGAAGGAAAAGGAATTGAAACAATTGGTATGAAAGTACTCTTTCCAATAATTCCAATTTACTCTTTTTACTGGGTACTGGAGTAAGTTGATAATAGAAAATAAATATTGTTTTATTGTAAACGTGTTACCTGCAGGTATTGTAAATTACGCCGTCAAAATACGGCCAAAGTACCCTTACGAATTTCTAACAACTACCAGTGTTGGAAATAATGGCTTGGACTGCCTACTCGCCGTCCGCGATCACAAAGGTCGAAAAGTTGGAGTCTCTCAGTCTTGCGTTGGCTCTATAGAAATCCACAATGCAACGCTTTGGTGGCCGTATTTGTCAGCACCAAACAAAGAAAAACCAGGTTATTTGTACACTTTGGAGGTCCATATCACCAGCACAAATGCCTCGTTCGAGGGGGATGTTTATCGACTGAGGTTCGGCATTCGAACAGCCCAGGTGGTCAATGACACTTTTCTTATCAACAAGAAACCTTTCTACTTTAGAGGGTTTGGGCGACACGAAGATTACAGCGTAATTAACTTATAATATTTCAAGTATTTGCTTTCAACGACTAAAAATTGTGGGTTTAAACTCTTTTCTAATCTGTAAGCATAATGCAATAAGCAGAATTCTAATTCAATAGATTCGAGGAAGAGGAGTTGACAATGTAATGTTAGTCAAAGATCACAATCTCATTATGTGGACTGGGGCAAACTCGTACAGAACCTCGCATTATCCTTACGCAGAAGAGATTCTGGATCTTACTGATGAATTGGGCATCGTGATTATTGATGAATCCCCAGCAATCGGCTTGACGTTAGTATACAAATTACTAATCGGGCGTCAAATGAAATGAATTAAGTGACTAGTAACGTATACGCGATTTTAATGGTCTTTGTAGGGGATTTGGGGACGCCCTTTGTAAGAGTCATATACAAGTTATGAGAGAGTTAGTTCAGCGCGATAAAAATAGACCTAGCGTGGTCATGTGGTCCATTGGGAATGAACCAAAATCTCTGGAAGCCCCAGCAACTGAATATTTTAAGTATTAAAAATCCCTATTCTTATTTTAACAATGTGTACACTAATACTGGCATATACATAAAATATTGTTTGCCGAATAATTTTCAGCACAGTTATTGAAGCCACCAGAAAAGCTGACAAAGCCAGGAGGCCTATAACTATCGTAGTCAACCAAGGGTTTTCTAATCATACCGTAAACATTTTTCCTCGTTAATAATTTTTTCAACAAGTATTTACTACTGTATTTTTACTAACACATTTGAGTTTGTACGACGCAGGCTCCTGATTTAGATGTAATTTCCATAAACCGGTATTTCGCGTGGTACTCGGACACTGGACGTTCAGAAGTAATCACGTTACAAATGCCCACGGAAGTGAAAAGTTGGTACGAGAGCTACAAGAAGCCAGTGCTGGTGTCAGAGTACGGTGCAGGTACAGTAGCGGGAATGCATCAGGTATTAACGATTCTAGAAGAAGTATTGATCCGTGGTTCATATTAGAAAATGAAGTTATTCTGTGGTGTTGCAACTTCCTAAAAATCCAGAGTCCATCATTTGTTTGGACCGAAGATTATCAAACTGATTACTTACTGAAGCACTTCAAAGCGTTTGATGACCTTCGTGCAAATACGTCTTACTTCCTGGGAGAAATGATATGGAATTTTGCTGATTTTGCTACCCCTGAAGGTACACACAACGATTTTGGTGAACGCTTCCAAGTTACATTTATTGAGATTCGAAAATGAGTATTTTTAAAACACAGAAACCTTCAGGCCTTGGGGCTGCATGAAAGGGATTTTTACCAGGGAACGTCAACCAAAGGCAGCGGCCCACTTGGTCAGATGGCGATATTGGATGCTAGCTGAACAAACGGGAACATTGTGTGTGGATGACTTACCAAAAGACCTTAGTCCCTATTGGGTACTGCAGTAGGAGTTGTATCATGCTGCACATAAATTCGATTTAATTTACTACTATAATTTTTATAGAGCCTTTATTTGTTATTTGTTTATAAGGTCTATAATATTTTTATTTTCGTTTCATTTATTTTATTTTAACTTGTTTAAGCTGTATTGCAGATAACTATGAAATGAATGTTAAAAGACATTTTAAGATTAAAATAATTTATTAAAACGCAAGCATGAAAATTATTATTCTTATTTATTCTCCTTACTGCATGTGTACACTAAGCAAGTTTCCGTGGGGATCTGGAGTCTGGAGTTAATTTAGTTGATATGTAGTACCGCAGATATTCTAGTGAAAACTAGTAAAACTGCTATAGAGGCCACGTGTGGGAATTTTTGCGCAAATTACTTACTTCATTTTATTTTCGAAGTAATCTTTAATTCGCTAAAAATCAACAATTTCAATAAATTCAAAATAGCTCAAAGGAAAAAACCTAGAATGGAGTGTGCATATCGAATTTCAGCTAATTTTGTCATGACTCAGGTTGTTTGGGAGAAAAGTGGATTCCATTGAGTCATTCCCATTGACGGTTAGAAGGGTATTTCAACCGTTAGGTTCAAAGTCTATTCATGCATTTGCTACTGCTGTAGTTCTCTTCCTCATGTTCAACATTATCTCAGCCCATTCGATGATGCGACAGCTTAACGGTTAGCTTAATCAAATACAGACCAACCAAAACAAGGAAATATATTTTTACATAAAAATCAATATATTGTAATCTTGGTCACGTTTTGTGACTACAATAAAATGCATGTAACGGATGTAAAAATGTATATGTTGGTACTTGTACCGATTACTGAATACCGATAAACGGACAGTTTTTTCCTTGTTATAAAAGATATGGGCTTGGACCAATCAACAACATTATCCCTATCGCTTTGTATGAAAGTTTACATTGCACTTATGCAGTATTTTTGTTTTTCAAATACAAGCACAATTTCTATAAGTTCCCCAGTTCTTACCTGTTGAATTATGAACGAATAAGCGTTGCAAATTGTAATTAGAAGTTTAAAAGTAGAAATATTTAGGTTCAACTAATATATAAGGAGGGATGAGAAGATCTTCTAAGAAACGTTTATTAAATATTTACATTTTGGTTGATTTGTTATATGAATAAAAAATGAATCAAGGTCAAAATTAGAGACAGAAAAGACGGTTCCTTATCAACACCTTGAAATATACGAAGAGTTAGAAATTGCAGTATGATTTGCAGTACACTACACTGTGTTTTATTCTTTAGCTTCCGGAAATCCGGTTAAATAAATTAAATATTTTGGTAGTAATGGTGAAACAAAGCGTTGTCAGTCATAAAAACAATCATTTTTATCTTGTCAATTTATGTATTCACAAACAATGAACTTGACACATTATTAGTCCATGGTAGTTTAAAGGGCTCCGAGTAACACACGCGACAATACCATGTAAGTTCTCTATAGATTAATTAATCAATCAAACCAGTCTTTGTCTAGGGTTCAGGGTCACTAGGATATTTGTTTAGCGTTTAGGACAACTAAATAAGTTACTTGGTCACGTTGTACGCATAGAACACATCACGTTAGTCTACTGATTGTACTGATGTCGATGATTGTACGCGTGAATAGTCATTTCCCAAATGGTTATGATGCGGCACCCAGACGCAGGATAGACACATTTAATTCAAAGCATTATAGAATACATGCAAAATTTAAAAATCGCTCGGTGTACACAGACTTTCTAAATACCGATTCTAGAGCAGTCAGGACCAGGACCCACACTCACAACACAATTGTCAGCACTTCCGGGTATGCAATACATCCATTGAAGCCAATCGGCAAATCCCCAGATATCGGATTCCGTTCATGAGTAATGTTCACATAATAAACACACTACGGAACTGATAATTACCACCAATACACCTTCAGCATATTTCAATGAACCTGACAATGTAACAGGGTGCAGTGTCCAACTTTGAAATAGTGGCTTATCATATCAAGCAAGCTATACACACATCATTCCATTAATTATCAGCAAGTCACATGAAACAAAATAAATCAAACGACGGCACAACGTTATCTCTATCCCTAGCGGTTTGACTGTCTCGTAATAATTTAAACAGTGTGGGGTTTGTTCTTTCATATGGACCCATCACCCATATCCACTAGTTAGTTGTATTATATATCTCACTACTACTATCCCCCAGCCCTTCTCTTTTATGTTTTATCACAAAAGCTAAAGTCGGTTTCAGATCTCATTAGTTTTGTGCACCGTAATTATCTCCTAATACAGTGATAGTAGATGCCTCGCACATCGTGGAAAGCAAGTAATTTACGTAATAATGCCATAGGCAGGGTACATTGTTAATAACTTCAAAAGAAATGGTCAGTCCCCAGGTTCTGCCTATCAGCATGTGCCACACTAATTGTAGCATAGGAATTAAGATATACATTTATTGTACAAACATTGTATAAACCTAGTTCTGTAAAAGATAAAGCACATTCGTATCGCCACCACGACCACAGATTTCAACCTCCACGACGTTAATGTACGGATACAACAATTTAACATAAATAAACTTTAATTTTATCCCAGTTTGTTTTGCAACATCATCACTAACATCTATAGTAGGTGACATGCAGAGAGCAGCTCCCAACAAATCGCTTGTTCGTAGTGACTCGGAATCGGAACTTATCGGCAGGCACATATACAGGTACCTAGGTTCACTGTAAAAAAAAAATCTCACCGTGTCTAAATCACATCTCGTAAAAGACTTTACTTATTTAATAGGGTTTGTCATTGTATTTCTGGCTTGGTATCGTTGATCGTCTCATGTACTTTCCCTCTATTGAGATTCTTTATATATCGACACGAGTGTGACAAGTTTCCTACCTGGAAGGTGTTCCGGTTCCTATAATTAAATATGTTGCGATACGCGCTGCAAAAGACCTCATGTGGACCCTTACCTTTAATCAGCCTAACAAGAGGCTTGACATCTCGAAAAACTTCACAGCTGAAGGAGATGTTACACTCTCCAGAGACGGAATTTATAATGGAGGCGCATTCGGGACTAAGTGCTAAAATCGTACAAGAAGCAGGTAGAAACCACAATTTTACGAACTTTCGCTTGTCAATTTCCTTTTCAATGTTCCATACTGTAAAAGTTAAGCGTGCAAAAGGAAGATAGTTATTGTGTAGCATTTTCATACGTTGTTAGTTGTTATCGTGTCACTTATATCATATAACATTCATTCGAAATGCAGCTATTGATTAGAAATTCTTAGATAGGGAAAGTGGAAGTTTTTATGCTAAATAGAATTGGTAAATGGAAAAGGTCAACTGCCATGAAAAAGACAAAGTGAGGTCATTCGTTGGCGCTTCTAACAAGTAGGTGAATTTCATTTTAGCAAGCTTAGTTTAATCAAGTGAACATCAAACAATTCTCAAGTAGTTTTATCTACGACGGTCGCTTGAACGCTTAAGTGTTTCATGGAAGTATCACTAAAATGCATCTAATGCAGTTATTATAGTTCCCGGCAAATAGCCACGTCGTTTTCCGCACCAGCCAGTTTAGCTACCTGACATCTTTACGTTCTTTGCCAGAAGTTACAAAGAGCCCCTGCAATATGATATTAATAATGTCGAGTTTTTACCCGAATTATAAATGGTAAGCTTGAAAGGAAAGTTTAAACCGTCAACGTTGACAAGTTTTCACAAAGATGTGCATAAGTAAAATCGTTGTAAGTTTAGTAGTTAGCAGGACATTTATGTAATGCTCGTTTTTTCTTAAGTTTTAACAGAATTTCTACTTTGACCCTTTTGTACCATCTATTAAAAGTAATTAAATTACTCTTGCATTTTAAATTGTTTTTTAAAGAAATGGAACGTCGAATGGCAACAAATTATTTACAAATGCTTGGCTATAGGTATGTATACCAAGTGTTCAATGTTAAGCATAAACCAACATGCAACATGTCTTCCAATTAGTAAATGCATTCAGGCTTCATGATTTAAGTATTTACTTACTTTTTATGCAGTGTTAGTGGAGGCTGACTGTACGTGTGATAAGAAGAAGGTGGGAAACTCATTCAAAAGGAGAATTCATTCATGATATATGTCAATGTCATGATATGATTATTTAAATGATTGCACAAGAATGCAATCAAATTGTTGTATATGTAGCTTGTAATTACAAGTTGTAATAGTAACTTACCAGATCGCTTGTGCATCCTTCTATCTGTAATTCTGTCATTTTATAAAAATCAATGTAGATGTTTCCAATGCAATGATCATTTTTATTATGATTCACGATGTATGTAGATTCACAAATTCACAGAAGATTTTAATGTTACCTAGGGTTTAGAGGAATTTGGGGGAGCGGTCTGGCAATTTCTGCTCAGTTAGGAGTTAGAGACTGCAATGAGGCTAGTTGGACGCAAGTTACTGATATCGTTGAGTTTATGGCGGATGCTACAAATGTTCCTATTTTGCTGGACGCGGACACTGGATTTGGAAACTTTAATAATGCTCGGAGACTTGTTCGAAAGTTAGAGAAAATCGGTGTAGCAGGTAAGTACGAATCGTATACACACCATTGTTTCTAACTAAAAATTCATCATCACGTTGCTACGGTGCATTTATACATGTTTTAATAAATATTTTCACCGACTTAAGGCTGTTGTATTGAAGATAAACCTTTTCCAAAAACTAATTCCTTGTTGGAAGGCCGCAAGCAACCACTTGCTGATATGAACGAATTCGCCATGAAAATTAAAGTCAGCAACCAATATCGAACTCTCTAATTATCCATCTCATATTGATAATCAACTTCACAGTTCACAGTGTTCCTTTAATTCGACTTAGGCATGTAAAGATTACCAGACAGATCCTGACTTTGTTGTTGTCGCCCGTGTTGAAGCTCTGATAGCAGGATGGAGCATGGAGGAAGCCCTACGCAGAGCAGAAGCTTACCGAAAAGCTGGAGCAGATGCCATTCTCATACACAGCAAGAAAAGTGATGCATCCGAAATTGAAGCTTTCATGACAGCATGGAAAAATCGGGTAAAGAAAGCAGTCATTATGCATTATTGTAGTTCCACAGCGCAAATTTGAATTTTTGGAGCAGGATTAAAAAACTAAAGGTACAATTTTAGGGACCCGTTGTTGTTGTTCCAACAAAGTACTACAAGACACCATCCAGTTTTTTGGAACAACTTGGGGTGTCCATGGTAATCTGGGCGAATCATAATATGAGGGCATCAATTACTGCTATGCAAGAGGTTTCCTCGAACATTTACAACCAAAAGTCTCTGGCGTTTATTGAACCACGGGTATGACATTTTATGTGTGACAGTTTTACTTGGCGCCTATTCCAGAAGTCTTCGTTAGCTAGTAACAGTTTATTCACTTTTATATAGTCTTAACTAATAAGATCTCTTTTAAATTGCAGGTTGCCCCTGTCAAAGAAGTCTTCCGTCTACAAAACGAAGATGAGTTAGCGGAAGCAGAAAGAAAGTATCTTCCATCTGGAAAATCAAAATCATAAGTTTTTTACTTGATACACAAATGAAGAAAATACTTTTTACCTGTCCTGTTCGTTATAATTCAAAATAAATCCTGAAGTTCAACATAAATAAGTGACGAAGTGAAACGAATACGCAGGCACAATTATTACGATTTGGGATTCAGATACATGTTTACCATATGGTGATTTACGTTACATGTTCATGATCTGGGTTGCAGACTGGGAAAATGTGACCTGTGACCTTCAAGACTTTGTCAGTCAAGCTCTATATCAGATATTTGTTTGATCTGGAGTTGACAGATGAAAATTGAAAATATATTTTTACGCTATGTACACAAACTCTAGCTAGGTAAACCAAACCGCTTCCCAGATATTTGTATTGCATTATTTGATTTTTTTCGTGGAAATTCTCTATAAACAAATAAAGGACACAATAAATAAGTTAGGACGTCATACATCATGGTATTTATACTTTCATTTCATGAAATATGCTCTTTGAATTTATTCTATTTCATTTCCCTTTTTCCCATCTAATTATTCCGTGTTTACGGCGTAGAAACGTGGAAATCTTTGACAATATATTGACATTCACGTACTTGGAACTTGATGCCTTACACTCTTATTCTACTGATAGATTTTGAGTTGTTATTTTTATACGTGAGATATTGATCGTCGCTTCATAAACACCATTTTTTCTATTACATACAGCGGAAAGCGGTGGTGGTACGGTACATAACCAAATATCCTATTCCTATCTGGATAGATCAAAGGGATAAAAAAGGCAGCAGGCAAAAAAGAGGCCGTGGCCGGCGTCAGTATTCAGTACATAGTATATCGCGCACCAAATGCTCATGTGGCGCCAGCCGAATTCCCTCAATTCAATACTCAAATGCTTACACCCGAATCAACACCTACACCACTACCCAAAAGTCCTCAACTAGTAGTCCTCATCGGTATAATTTTTCCCCATTTTTATTAATTGCCTGAATTTTCAGGTCTCCAAACTGCCCAATTTGCAAATTGTCTCCTCCCGACAAGATTTTGTTTTTTTTTTATTTCAGTAAATGCATTGGAAGTTTCGGGTAGCGAAATCCCCTTGACGGCTTTGGTGTGTGAAGTCATCGTGGTAACCTAGTGCAGACGAAAAAATCGTGCACTATAGCACAGTTCATGTTTTTGTTACATCTCCTACCCTTGTTGTGTACCATCCCGCAAAAGTATAATATACTTTGCTTTATGTAATATGTCATAGTCAAGTCATAGTCATATGCTGTATGGTGATAGAGTAGTGTCAAAGAAAGATTTTATAAGCAGGCATGTTTTTTATTAGCAGTCCGAGTCCGGTAGTATGGATTTAACACTATTATAGCATTCCGTATTTATACAGGAGGATGATATGGTATTTTTACTGTGAATATTATTTTTATTATTATTATTATTATTATTATTCTTAGAACGACAGCGAATAGTGTAGGGCTGGACTGCTCACACAACAAAATGGAATACTTTGTGCAATACTTACTGCCAGTTAGTATTAATCACATTTGATAATATACAACTTCCATTGGAAAGGTGCGATAATTGCTTTACAATTTAATTTTTTAAAGTATTGTATTTACACCAACAAGCCAGATATATAGAGGTTCTACTACATAAAAGTATGTTTCTAATATATGTGCTGGGTTGAGCTGAGCGTTTGCTGTAAATAATAAACTTCAATTTGTACACAAATCCAATTTGAGTCAATCCAATCAGTCGACATTTCAACAGCACAAATGACATAAGCTACCATAAAGAATTTTTATTTACAATATCTCTGTGCCGATTTATACTAAGCTACGTACACCATGTATTTAGTTTCTTTCTCTACACAACACAGAGCCAGTCTAAACTGACGGTCCATCATGAATAATTAGAGTCGGTGGAGAAACTCCCATTTTATTTCTTTCGTAGGCTGTGTCAACTGTCAGAACGTTTGTACCCGTAGCCGTATAAATAGTTTCCATAGCCAATTGACAAAGTGCTACTGTTGTGTCGGAAGGATTGACCCGTGACATTTATTTTGCCATGTGTGCTAATGTTAATTTAATAAACATTCCCAATGAGTAAAAGCATGTTCTCTTGTAAATCGTCCTCATTGTAAAGTTCCAAAGACTTTTTTGTGCTGATTCTGTGATATTTTTGTGTTGTGATCATATTTTTGTAACTCCCTATAAATGTAAAACGTCAAATATATACTTGTCATGAAAGAAAGAAATCTGGGTAGCTAGAAACAGTTGGAAAGCCTGAAAGCGGTGTTACATTAGGAATTTATAAACGAGCAGGTAGTACCATTTAAACTCTTAAATGTATGTAAGATTTGTCTCGTCATGTAGCTGCCAATGCAATATGTGTAAATTGCAGTTTGAGCTAATCAAATATTATCAGCCAAGCTACACTACAAAATCAGCATTTTGTTCTACCATACAAGTTAAAGTATCATGTCATTGCCATTGCTATTCTAGTTGAAGCGTACTGTTATGTGTTAATCGCAAAAGTTCATGAAAGTATGAGTGAGAGTATATATATATATATGTAAGTCTGGTAATTCGTCCTGTTGATCTCTGGTTGAACTGACATAAGAGGATTTAAACCGTTTTAATGACATGTCTGGTCGGTATATATTTTCTTGACATTCTAGTATCCGGTCTAACATATTCTTCATCTTTACTACACGTAATAAATTTCACGCGTCACTCAGTTTTTAATGAAGCACGTAATTTGTATCATGTGAATTGTCGAATAAATGGTCGTACGGTATAGTGCTGCTGGTCCCATATAAATATTAATTTGCAGATGATGAATGTCTTAAAATAAAATGCTACATAATACAGCAAGTGTTCATATATAGTTATTATAAAATTGTGTCCAAATTGGTATCGTTGTTAGCATTGTACATTTTCGTTTTGCAGGGTTTCCATTTCACCGACATTTTTCTCCAGGATTGGAAAAACAACAGTACTTAAAGTGCTGCATGTCCCTGATCATAGTGAAGTCCGTAATCTGTTGGTAGATTGCCTCGACACATTGCCACACCATGGTTAGCATATTTATTATATATTTTATTAATAAAATATAATGATCTTAAGTAAAAATACAATGTTCTATCGTTTTAAAATATACAATTTTAATACAATCTCTTACAGCCGACAACACCGCAACTAGGATCGCCTCCAGATGAGCAGGATAAGCTTCTGGATGAGGCAATGGGGATCGTCAAAATGCAAGCGTTTCAAATGAAACGCTGCCTTGATAAAGGGCGGTTAATGGATGGTTTAAAGCATGCATCAACTATGCTTGGTGAACTGAGGACTTCCATGTTGTCTCCAAAAAGTTACTACGAGCTTTGTACGTTGCAAAAGTACGCCGATAGCAAATTGTATATGGTTTACTGGTTCTTTCATGCAAACATACTATTATTTTTTTGTAGATATGGCAGTGACGGATGAGCTTCGTCATTTGGAAATTTATCTAGTTGATGAATTTCAGAAAGGAAGACAAGTCTCCGATTTATACGAAATGGTGCAATACGCGGGCAGTATAGTTCCCAGGCTGTATGTTACATTTCAATTGACCATTTTTAACCAATGTGTTACGGTAGAAATTGCAGGGGTGTCCCTTTTGTATTCTGCTTCCAGATACTTGCTTATTACGGTTGGTTTGGTTTACATTAAAACTAAGCCAAGTTTAAGCAGAGATGTTTTAAAAGACATGGTGGAGATGTGTCGGGGTGTACAACATCCCTTGAGGGGTCTATTTCTAAGGAACTATTTGTTACAATGCACTAGGAATATTCTCCCAGACGTTGCTGACTCGGAAGGCTCTTTAGAATCTGATGAATCATCTACAGGTGGAACGGTGGGTTTCATTAAAAAAATCGGTAGCGATGGTAAAACTGCAACTTTGTGGCTCTTGTAGCTAACCCTTGGTTTTTATGAATGAATTAGGTTCAAGACTCCATAGATTTTGTTCTAATGAATTTCGCGGAGATGAACAAGTTGTGGGTACGAATGCAACATCAAGGTCATTCAAGAGATAGAGAGAGAAGGGAGAAGGAAAGACAAGACCTGCGCATCCTTGTGGGAACAAATCTAGTTCGCTTATCACAGTTAGAGTGCATAGACTTAGAGAAATATATTAAGGTAAAAATTTAAAGATAAAAATTTACATATATCAGAAATTACATGCGTGTTTGAATGCGAATCAAAACCATCATTGCGTTTGTTGCATGTACCAAGTGCTAACCAACTTCGAATTAAAATTCAAAACGATATAATTTGTTACAGACGGTTTTGCCAAGCATACTTGAGCAAGTGGTGAGCTGCCGTGACGCCATCGCTCAGGAGTACTTAATGGAATGTATAATCCAAGTATTTCCTGATGAATTTCACCTATCCACCCTCAACCCGTTTCTCCGGGCTTGTGCTGACCTACAGCCGAATGTGAATGTGAAGAATATAATTATAGCATTAATTGACCGATTGGCAGCGTTTACTCAGAGGAATGACGGCGGAATTTCTACAGAACTTCAGCTCTTTGATATTTTCTCGGATCAAGTGGCGCAAATCATCATGGTATGTTGGGAATATCATTCACTATCAGTAATTTTAGTAAACACATGACAAAGTCTAGTTAGTTGAAGATTGTTTGTTTTTGTTTAACAGTCGAAACCTGACATCCCTTCCGAAGATATTGTTGCTTTACAAGTATCCCTTATAAATCTAGCAAATAAGTGTTATCCTGACCGCGTTGACTATGTTGACAAAGTTCTTGGGAAAACGTCAGAAATTTTCAATAAATTTAACTTGGAGAGAATCAGTCAAATTACAGCGGTGGGGAAAGAACTGATGAAACTGCTAAAAATTCCAGTTGACAACTATCACAATGTGCTTACCTTGTTGAAGCTCGAAAATTATGGCAATCTCTTGGATTTCATGGACTACGACGGCCGAAAATCATTGGCCATGTACCTAATCAATAATGCGTTGGAAAATGAAACTCAAATTGGCAACCATGACCAAGTGGATTTCATGCTTGGACTTATATCGTCGCTTGTTCAGGACCAAGCTGATCAGCCAACAGAAACTCCTGATCCAGAGGATTTCGCGGAAGAGCAAAGCTTATTGGGAAGGTTAGAAGATAAGCAATACTTTGTTCGATATACAAAGAAAAATGAAAATTTAATTTTTATTTCCTTTTCTTCATTGTTTTTTTTTAGATTTTTACACCTACTGATGTCTGATGATCCTGATGAGCAATATTTAATCCTCAACACTGCACGACGTCATCTGGGCGCAGGCGGCAATCGCAGAATACCGTTTACTCTTCCTCCTGTTGTCTTTGCTGCATACCAGTTGGCGTTTAGATACTATTCTGTTAAAGATCAAGTATGTTATTTACATTGAAAGAATTTCAAATTTTTGTCCTAAAATCATTTCAGGATCATGATCATTACAATTTGTTTTTTTTCAGGATGACAAATGGCAGAAAAAATGTCAGAAGATTTTTCAGTTTTGCCATGGTACAATATCCGCTCTAACCAAAGCGGAACTTGCTGAACTGCCTTTACGATTATTTCTACACGGCGCTCTAGCAATAAACCGGATTCCTTTCGAAAATCAAGAGACTGTGGCATATGAGTTTATGTCACAGGTACAAAATTATACAATTATACAATATTTTACAGTATTTAGATCACGAAGTACAATATCTAATAAAAGTTATTTGCATGGCATCCATCCCCAGGCATTTTCTCTCTACGAGGATGAAATTTCTGACAGTAAAGCTCAACTTGCAGCAATTACTTTAATAGTGGCAACATTGGAGCAAATGGGATGTTTTGGGGAGGAAAATCATGATCCACTCCGGACAAACTGTGCACTGGCGGCCTCAAAGCTTCTTAAAAAACCTGACCAAGCTCGTGCAGTTGGTACCTGTTCCCATCTGTTTTGGTCTGGAAAATCAGTTGTGTCTGGGGGCGAGCCGGTATGTCGTAATATATTGATGTTTTAAAAATCTTTTATAGAATGTTGTTTTATTGAATATGATATTGGATATTGTTCTTTACAGATCAAAGATGAAAAGCGAGTTCTCGACTGTCTTAAAAAAGGTCTGAAAATCGCAAACCAATGCATGGATTCCATGGTTCAAGTTCAGCTGTTCGTGGAACTATTAAATCACTATTTGTTCTTCAAGAAGAAAGGCAATCAGCTCATTGAGGCTTCTATCGTGAACGAGTTAATTAAGAAAATCAAAGAAGAACTTCCTAGTTTAGAAAACAACGAAGAAAGTCATCAAATTAGTAAACACTTCACCAACACGATGGATCATGTGAAATCAGTCTCAAGTATAGAGGATTGTTACAAAGACATTGCAATTTAAAGATGTTTTGGTTCGGAAGCTTTGTGAATTAATTTTTCTACAGCGTAGCTCATAGAGTCATTCCAAATGAATCAAAATTCGAAATTTTTATACAGATTATGTTTCGTATGTAGTGAACCTTCACAAAAGGGAAGGAACTCATATGGGTACACAAGAATGTTTAAAACACTATATTATTACTTTAGTATTGGCTCATTGACCCTCACACAGTGATGGGCTACATTTCTTTAAACTTTGTTTAATTTAAGCTATCATTTTATGCATGTTTGTTTAAGTTAACTGAGTGACATAACACTGTAGGTGAAATAAATGTAGCATTGTAGAAAAGCGAATATCATTCTCAATGGCGTGCATATAAAAATTCATACATAAAAATAACGTACATTACAAATGCTTCCGCCACTCACACACGAAACAATAATAACACACTCAAATACTTTTCTCTAAAAAAAATGTGATTGTTTGGCTAGTAACATATGATAATACATGCAAGAAATTCAAGAGGTGCATAAAAAATTAACTCAAAATGGGAATCTCTTTTACATCATTGTCTCATGTAGCCCCACCCTTTCACAGCTTTGTATAATGTATTTGAAGATTTCCAAAACAGTAGAGCTTTTGAGAAATAATAAAAATAACTTTTAAATGGTCATAACGACCAAACGGTCTAAAATTATGAATAACTAATTTCAGATTACTTGTTCATTAGTATAGAAATTCTATAAAGAAATACATGTAACGGCATACCATTGAAATTTTGAAGCCAAGGATTTTCTAACGGTTGCTATTGTCGATCGGTTTCAAAAATATGAGAGAATGTCTTTAAAGGACCAGTAAAGGAATCCTGAAAACATGAATGTAAATGATGAAGTTTAAATGATGCGTAATTTTGGTAAACAATCTATTTGCATAACGGGACACCTACAGTGTGGGAATGGCTTAACCAAGTGGACCGGAAGTGGTCCAGGTCCTGGTTCTTACTAAAAAGATTAATGGCAGGGGAAAAACGATTCTGGTGAGCAACAAATAAGTGAAATGATGCTAAATATATACAGACCAAGGCAGGTCGTCAAAACTACTTCCTCATAGGCATGGGAACCGTTTGGGTGATGATAAACACCCATGATGATGATGATGATGGTAAAAAATTCCATATTTCCGGTTGTTCATATATGCTAAAAGATAGCACCTACCATTTGTCAGTAGAAATCATAAGAAAAATTGCATTTTTACAATAACATGATAAGGTTATTGGAGATTTGTGATGTCTATTTATTTTCCGTCACACTGAATTGTTTCTACATACATTCTGCTAAGTTTTAATTGTAGATTATAATAATGAAGAAGTATATTCAATGTTTCATACCAAAACACCAATTACAGTAAATCATATTAAAAGAAAGCACGTACAATGAAATTAATTGGCAGTGTATCATTTTATCATCGGTTGCCCAAATACTGACTAGTGGTTTACTATGTTGCTCACAGGTACTAGGAATATTTTGTATCCTGTGGCATTTCACGATGCAAGTTGTCCCAAAAGCAAATGTATTGTGAGTCAGTTACTAGTTACTACGCTATGTTTATGGGGTGTCTAAGGAGATCATCATGAGAACGGTAAGTGAACTCTATCTGAAAGAAACCCCTACCTGCGCCTAGCAAGTATAATTATTTACACATTTGAAATATAACTTTTAATGGTCGAAGAAGTGGCTTTTTCAGATCGAACAGTTGTTCAGCAAAACTATTAATGCATGGTTTGGAAACTTCCACAAAAAAACTGTAAAACGTGAAAATAGAAAAGTAACAAAGTAAATCAAAATTAACTATCAATCTGCATGTATTTTTTGTTACCGTACTGAATTGTTAGAGAAACGAAGATTAAGTTACATTTGCTATTGTAAGCACTAAAATCTATAGGAAGCTTATTATTGATGACTGTAGGTATGGACTTTCTTAAAAACGAATAGTAAAATTCATGTTCATCCTTAAATGGCAGCCGGCTTTGCAGTGGGAACGTTGGCCTACCTACCTAAACGGGTTTTATTTGAATGATGTCAATAGGGCCTTGTACAGCAGATGGACCTGTAGCCCCTGCTGGTGGTGGAGGAGGAAATCTTTCTTCCAATTGTAAATTCTTCTGTTTAGCGAAACTAGGTAATATATTATTCTCAATCTAATTGTAAATGTCCAAAGGTATTTCAAATTCCCCGTTGTATAAAACCAGAAACGTTGACATTCTCCACCCGTTGTAGTTGTAAGAAGGACTTATTTAAACTTCTTAAACCCCTTGGGTTCGTAAAGCTCTACTATGAAAGAACTATGACGTACACAATTCTATTAGTTTTTTAACTTGAAACTTTAATTGGTTTTTTAATCAATAGTGCAGACATTGCAATCGCAACTGTTTTGACGTTACACTACGATTAAAGTGCATACCATTATAGTGACGATGTAAATGAAATAAATTACCCAATTCTCTCAATTTTAAATCAACTTCTTGGTTCAAATGGTATGATATACAGCAGGTGACATTGCATGTACAGTGCCGAATAACAGTATACTCAGGATTGGTTACAGTGTGCCGATGTTCCCTTGCATGTCCACCTAAAAGTCAGCATCATTCCTTTACATTTAGATGTGTGCATAAAGGATCTTAATTGACCTACATGTTTTATTTCATTAAAAGTGTAAGATACTGTGATACTGTGATATTTTTATTGTGCTAACAGTGTCAACCAAAATTACAGGCTGTTCTCCCCACCATAACACATAACAATAACATTCATATAATCCAGTAACATATTAAAAATTCAGTGTGCACTTCCGATAACTTCCACAAATTTTCCAATATCCAATATGTTCACTTCTACATAATTCACACATTCATTCATAGGATATACTCAATTTTCAACAAATATTCGAGATAGTAAAACGGTATTTTATGTCGTTTTGTCATGTAGA
>JAHZNE010003125.1:0-11604 GCA_027744055.1 Callyntrura sp. NNG-2020
GGCCAATTATCGCTATTAAGAACCAAGGCAAAGCAGATATTCGGGAAGTTTAAGCAGTTGATCTGTTCACTGACAACTTCAAACCATAACACCATCAACAAAAACAGTATAACTGCCTAGGGTAGGGTTTAGAAGAAAAAAACTAACAAACGTGAATGAAAGCTGTAGGTGTAGACTAGCAGACAACTTTTCCAACTCAGAGAAAATTGTCAGCGATGGTAATAATATTAATGTAGATTGCTAGGGAAACCTTGACTCACTTGACTGTTCAAAAATGGCGATTTGAATGTCTTCCTCACCACCGTGAGTCATGGGAGTGGTTTTCAAGCCATTTTAACCATATTCCTTCAATCGATAACAGCGCTGCTGCTTATGAACACGGCAGCGTTTTTTCTGCTTCTTCTTTAAGTTACAAGAATCTTTATAGAATAACCAGGACGCAAGTTTTCGACACTAGTAGGGAATCGGGAAGTTGTGGGGGAATGTTGTACACTTCACAGCCTATACATCTCTCTATATCTTTATTGCCCTTGTTTTTACATTCAGAGAACCCTGCCTCGCACCAGCCTCCACATATCAATTGGAAATGCTACAAGAGAAAAAAAACTTTTTTTCATTCACTAAATGCACTACCATAAATTTTTTGAATGATGACAAAAATTGGAAATAAGGTGATGCGGTAGAGGTACGTCGTAAGGTACAAGATGTGAATTCAGAAACCATAAACTGCCGAAATGCTCCGAAAAACACTAAGAAAATGGCATATTATGTCATACGGAAACCTGAAGTAAACTCGCATGCCTTTATACCTTTTACCCACATAATCGTCTACTACTGTCGGTATTTTCATTTCCCCGAAATTCTATATTTGCACATTGAGCAGTTAATGTAGTGTGAGCAATATATTGTTATGCTCGTACCACTTTTATAGATTTCGCTGCTAACGGTCTATACTTTTTAATATTTTGGGGCTTTCTATGAAAAATATGAACGCATAAAAAGACGAATTATTTTTATTGCTGTCATTTTTTCTCTTTTTTGGAAGGCTTCGCTTCATTATGACTGCGCTCATGCAAACATTTCCATTTTCACGGTTTGCTTCTACCACATGAGTACTCAGTGGATCGTAGCTCATCAAACGGAAAACTACGATATGTAGAAACATCGAATCTGTTAGTAATACCATATATCACAACATTTGTTATTTATGTTCTAAAAATTTGAGCGTTCAATGAGGGAAAGCTTCACCAGGTGACTCGACTTATGACTTTGCAGGCCTCCACTTTTCAGTTTGGCTATTTGTTTTTAAAATATTTTAACCCACTCCTGACCTTCAAAAAGCTTTAAAAATATGGAAAACTAGTGCTTGACAGGCAGCAGACATAATTACATGAATATGTAATATTTAAAAAGGGGTACGTGTACGTAAGTCGTCTGTTAATGAGTCCTTCATATTTATTATTAATGAATTTTGCAGATTTTGTTTGTAAATCGTTACCAGTGCGAGCGGAAGTTTTAATGTTTTCACAATGTCAAAATCAGTCGGGCAGACTGTAACTTTCATCATGTCTCAAAATGTTAGGGCTTTTATGAACGTTCGTATGTGAGTTTTCGTGTGTACTACTAGCTGTAGGGATTAGAGTTAACTCGTCGACCAATTTCTACCGCGTCAAGTCAAGACCACGCCATGACCAAAAGCAAACACAACTGCTTTCATCCAGTATGCTTGATGTGGTTCCATGCTTTACTTTAGTAATAAATAATGTCATGTGAAACTACTTCAAACAGGAGTTTCCACGTCTCTTGCTTAGTACCACAGCCTGTGCTCATGTAAAAAAGAGTGTATATTAAATTAGACGGAATTCGTGTTACAACTGGGATCAGTTCTTTTATATGTGTAACTCACTCTTTCTCTCTCTCTCTTTTACTTTTAGGTATGCGGATTCTTGTGATGCTTTTACTCGACACGCTTCCCATGCTCGGCAATGTACTTCTCCTGTGTTTCTTCGTTTTCTTCATTTTTGGAATTATCGGTGTGCAGCTGTGGGCTGGAACCCTCAGACAACGTTGTTTCATTGACTTACCAACAGGAATTACCACCAAGGAACAACAGTATGTTTTTGGAAGATGGAAGTCTTCCGATAATAAATTCATTATCTTCATACATTTTTTTCAAGAAAAAAAACTCAAACCACATTTCTATATGATATCGTGTATTTCCCATTTTATCTCGGCCAGTATTGTTTCCATTCTTTTATTTATTCGTTGACCATACCTGAAAACAGTGTCATTTATTTATATGTAAATATGTACGATATGTATATAATAATGTTTCTCGAATATCATTGTTATATACACAATACTATATTCGTTCAATACCCTTACACAACACACAAAATAATTAATCATGCACACATTTAAAATGCACACTACACCTACCTACACGTCACAATGTACATGACATATTTGTTTATCAAATTATTATTTTTTATTATTATTGTTATTATTATTGTTATTATCATTATTACCGGTACTTCTCGAGTACTTTTGAAGAATTTAATTTTTTTATATTTATGCAATTTTATAATAATTTTTAAATGATTATTTCTTTTCTGTTTCCCCTCGTCAAAATATGACAACTCAAAAAATCTCTGAAAACTTCCAAATCATCTTGTGTGCTACCAACCACAATTTCTCTTTGTTACTTCTCGCTCTCTCTATCTCTCTTTATCTATCTCTCTTTCTCTCTGTCGCTCACGGTTTTTCACGTGTGTACCGTTCCCACGCACGATACCATGAAAATCACACGAACACGTGCTCTTGAACCTGTACGCATCTTCCTTCGATCGTACTTATATCTTCTTCCAACAATTGTTGTTGATCCGGGGCCTTTGGTAGACCAAAGCAATTCTACACGGTGCGAGTGCCAAATCTGCAGTAAGGACCTAACGTATACTATCTTCTCTCTCAAAAACCAGTGTTATAGTAGAAAATCATATACTACTTCAAAAAAAAATGATATTTAATATTTATTTGTCATACTGTGTGTCTTGTGAAAACATATTTGGTATAAATTTTTGACATTTTAACAATCGCTCTATAGTGCCCATGTTATATAAGCTTGCATACTCTTTTAACACACGCATAGAGGTCCTGTTGTGCTAATTCTAAGTGTGCCCCATAAACCCACACGTTGTTTGTGTGTACATATGTCGTATATCAGTGACCATGTTTTTAGTGAAAGGATTATTGCAACTGAATAAGCAATTTTAACGAAACCAAAAATAAAAAAATATACTAGAAATATTTTTGTTTACCTTCATATTGTGTAATAGCTTTGTAGAACCCATTAGTAACTGGCGTGATTTGTCGTGCGTGTGTGTGTTTGTCTTCACGTCTAACACACCTATTTATTTATTTCAGTTGGGCCAACCATAGTCCTACCTTTTTGCAGTTCATATTGTGCGTAAAGTATACCCATGTCAAAGCCAAGAGTAACATAATTTTGTATTTTAATAATAATATATAAAAAACGTATTTTAGCAATAATATCCCTTTTGCAGGAACTTTGTTCAAAATATCTATCCTCGTGAATGTACACTGTAACCTATGTGTTTACTGGATCACTTCTCTAGACATATCCGTAGACGGTGATAAATTATGATGATAGACGTGTAACATCCATGATGACCTTTGAGCCAAGTAAGACTGACGAAAGTCATCTGAAACATGTGATGGTAGATTGAGCCGTGCCTTATAAAAGTAAATGTAGACTACACACATATCTTATAGTATAGTGCCCTGGTCAAAGTAGAGTGTGTATCAATATTAAACATAAATATATAGTACGATAAAGTCGTTCGTAGTAATATAGATACTAGACACTTTAGTTGAAGGATAGTTTGGGATTTAAATCTCAAGTAGTCCGTCCGTCGGTGGTAGGTGGTGTATGTACCAGCTCTGTAAAATATAGTTTAAGCCGGGCACAAAATACATACCAATAAATAAATGATATAATGATAAACGTAAATCGCACCATAGCATATAAGCATTTATATATGTGTATCGAATCTATTTTGTTGAGAATGCATTAAAAAGTTCATGTAGGAATTCTATTACCTCGGCTTGTTGCATGGCGGACAAAGAATGCAAAGTAAATTCCAGGCACAAGTACCCGAGTGCACGTGTAGATACTTTGGAGGATATGAAAAGGTTAAAGAAACAACCATTAACGCATGCTTTCACCCTGTCGTCATACTCAAATTTATAGTATTTACATATATGTGTATGCCCAATTTGTTGTTTGCATCTTGATCATGTGTATTTCCACTTTCACCTGACAGACTATATGAGACTGTATATTCTCGTTCATCGAGAGTTTGATTTTATTTTATGTCACTCTTCTCCTAGAGGCTGTACTATACAAGCATATAAGTGAATGAATGAATGGTTATAATAAATAAATGCAGATGTATGCAGCAGAAACGTCCCGTATATTATTATACCAAATATTTCCCCAGTGCAGTGTCAATACATATAGTGTTGTTGTCTGTCGTCTTGTCTGCCGTTTGCCTGTTTGTCTGTCATACACCAGAGAGCACTCCTACTTTGTCGTATTACTGTGTTTGCTGTTGTATAAGTAGAAAAAGAATAACTAGTTAGACACAGTATAATTTGGCAGAAGCAGATTAATGATTTTGGCTCGTCTCGCAACCGTGATTTTAGGGAGAGTAAAAAACACGAATATCGTTGTTCCACACATTGAATATAGCAGCTATTCATCTTTTGTTGAACGTGAAATTGTACATGTGTGTTCGACTCACGTTTCCCTGTCTCCTTTTTTGCGTGCGTGCCATTAGTAAAATATCATAAAAAATCCAAACCTCCCACACGGCATGGCTCTCCGCATGTCTGTCAAGTTAATATCCTGCACCATCATTTATCCCCCACACTATACTGCCCATCACCACCAGCAGCAGCAGCACTTGTTTTGTGAAGAATGCTCTAATATCGACCTTACAACCATTTTTACTTGTGTGCCTTGATGAATGATCCCCCCCTCGAGAGTGAGTGAAATTAAATGTCATAATGGTAATGATGGTGGCTGAAGAACCTGAGAATGACCTGGTAATTGATTGATTGATTTCCATGCACTATCATTTAAAAGGTTGACCACACAAGAACATTATTTGTTTTAGAAACTGCCTGCAAAAGTAGGATATTTGCTGTATACACGTGCTATATAAAACCTGTATCACCACAACTATATCACTTTGAGCAGTCATTGCTTAGCACCGTCGTTCGTCCCTGCTAAATTAAATTACTCAATTAAATAGTCTGCACCAGTTAGTTCCACCATTCCTCACTTCCTTCGAAAATATGTCGTATATATATATATATATTTTATATTAGTACCAATAGAAACAAGGATATGAACTGTGAACAGTATATTACCCGTTAACATAGACTAGAGCAACGTCTGAGTTGTCAATAATTGTATTGTGTTGGTGATGATGGCAATGTTTTTTGTGTTGTGGTTGTGTCGTGTGTCGACTTTGTCGTCTTCTGGTCTTTGGTCTCGAAGCCCCCAATTAATTAGAATGTACTTAGCCCTACTACAAAATAATATAAACCACAATAATAATACCGCCCTTCTTGTACCATATACCATCTAGATAACTCTCCAAGCAAACAAATGACCCATTCCCAAGCCTTTTAAACAAATCTTAAAATTTTATGTTTTTATCATTTTGTCACCTTGTTTAAGTCAATCTTTCTCTCTCTCTCTCTCTCTCCATTTTTATTGTTGTACATTTTCGAATTATAATCATACAATTAGTTTTATGTTCATTCCAGACTTTTGTTTCGTTTTCTCTCTTTCACTCTGTGACACAGTCTAAATGAAATAATTACAACATAGTTAATATATTTTAGTATAGTCATTATTAGGCCTTATTGTTTAAAGCAATATAGTCGTTCTGTCTTTTATAGCCACGCAGTTTTACATTATTATGTATAGGCTCCTTTTGTGTTGAGTTTTGTGTGAAGTGGTATGTAAGTATGTACTAACCATAGAGGAGAAAGTTTTAACTCGAAAAGAATAATTCAATAGCATATATGTTTATTATATGTTTATGCTGGAAAAAGTTTCTCTGCATTATCAACAATGAATTATGTATCTAATGTTTAAGATTTGTGTTGCTCTTGTCTAATTGTGAATTGATGCCTTAATATAAAAATGTATGTAGCTAATGACATGGACAAATTAAGAGATAAATGAATGATAAAAGAATATAAATGGTAATGCAGAGAAAATTTTCCAGATTTCTTATTTACGTTAAATTATTAGATGTTATGAAGCTGCTGTAGTTTGACGTGTAAAGAAGATAAATTCTAAACATGGTATTTTGTTTATGTCTCCTCTCGATGCTACAGACCTCTTTCAATGTACTACCGAATTAATGATGCCCAGGAAAAAGACTATATTTGCACACTTCCCAAGGATAGTGGTAAGTTTTCGTAGTATTTTATTGTTTCCGAGGCAATTTAAAGGTAGTTTCAATCTTCACTTTTCTTTCCGGTGAAAGGTTTCAGAATGCCCCATATTGTGTACTCAGTTCGTGTTGTGTTCGTACGTGACATGGAAAATCATGGTAATGTAGAATACGAAGTACGGATGAACTTTCTGAGCATGCCTTTGAGAGTGCAATTGCTTGTACCTTTGTGACGAGCATGTCACAAAGGATTATTATCAGTATCACTTAAAGCAATCATGGTATACCGTAGAAGAAGGTTGCTTCCGCACGCAAAAAAGCATTTTGCGGTTTTGTGGTGTTTGCGCGTGCTGGTGCTGTATATAGAATACTAATTAGTGACTCAAGTTTCTACTAGTTCCCCCGCCTCAACAAGAAGTTGTTACTCTTTTTCTGATAAAACGATGATAAAGCAAATCGCATTATATTGCCAAAGGAACACATATATGTATGTAAAAACAAAATTGTAATTGATGGCTCTAATTTCCAATTTGTTAAAGGTACAAGTCATGGAAATGGCCCAAAAACAGTCAAACAGTCCAAAGTTTCATGAAAAGAGAATTTTATGTAGTCAATCGCCTTTGTAAAGGTGTGTTATATAGTCAACAATAGAGTTACGTAGAGCTTTTATGTGTAGGGTTTCATTAATGTAATGGCTTCTCTGGTTTTAAGGTACTCGAAAAAGTTTAGAACACCACATTTGTTTGATAGTTTCTATAACAATTTATATGGGTTCAGGTATTTGATTTTTTCCTCCTGTTATTTTACACTGATCTGCATATTAACGCATTTTGCTAGTTGTGTTTTAGTGTAAACGAGCAAATATATATTCGCAAACGATGTATATACTTTTTGCTGAATCAAATGAATGGTGATGATATGCAAACTAGGGTAATGTGAACACAGTATTAAAGAAAACGTGCTTTAGGGTAGGGACAACACTGCAAACATGTGCTACGTTACCACTACGAAGATAGCTAGTGGCAGTAGTCTACCACTTACATTGCGTCGACTGGACAACATGGTGACTGCCTATGAATTTATAATATAACAGGAAAGTAGTTTTTAATTAAAATTAGATATCCCCCAACTCCTGTCCCCTCTGTTTACGCAAGCATATGTATGTAAGTAAAGATTTCAAGCATGCTTGTTACTGGAGCCATGTTACAAAGGGTTAAATTTCGAGTTCGTTCCTTCCTATAAAGAAAAACGTAGGATAAATTAAAGTGCATCACAGCTACATGTTTATAAACCAAGAACGTTGCCTTGCTGACTTCTAATTTTTTTACCAAAAACTACCACACAAAGGGACGCCCTCCCTATGTGAAGAAAAGTAAACAGTTTCATAAGATGAAATATCACTGGAGACCACGGCACAATGTAGGCGGTTAATTTCGACATAACATTTTTGTTAAATGTTTGCAGGGATGCACCCATGTTTAGACCTTGAGGCAAGTAGACACAAAAACGACTCCTCCATTATATGCACACTGGATGCACTACCAGATAATGACAATGTCGGGTAAGTGTCACCATTTAAAATATATGTGAGTTGTGTATATATACGTTGGAGATCAAGCACTCCTTTGTTTAAACCAATAAATTCTAAGTAACCAACAAATTCAATAAATTTGTTCGGTAAGTTTTCCCCTTCTGAAGCTTCAACGGAGAATCTTTTACATAAAATGTAGTCGCAGATTAAAGTTTCCTGGAGGTGCATACCTTTCAGAGAGTGTAAAAAGATGTTATTTAAATCCTCAGTTAATTTACAAATTCCCTATTGCACATTGAAAATACCTTGAGGACCGCCAATAAACTATTCATCACTTTAACTACACAAGCATTGCTGAGATATTTTGTGAACGACTGCGCGTCTGCATAGGGATAGGCAGCTGTGCTGGTATAATAAAAGGTGATAAAACGTTCACCGGAAGAAAGATCAACAAAAATAGATATGAGCAGTTCGATTAACGCCTAGTCGAGAGGGCAAACGCTCATTAATTGCAATTCTATAGTCGCTATTTTTCCTAGCAAATATGTATATATAATAAAAGGAACAACGTAACGTAACACTAGAACAGACGAACGATCCACAACGACTTTGTTATTTAATGCATTTATTTGTTTACCTATACTTTTCGGATTTTCCACAGATCGGCTCATTTTTCATGATCAACCTGTGCCTAGTTGTAATTGCAACCCAATTCTCAGAAACAAAGAAACGTGAGATGGAAAGGATGCGAATCGAGAGAGCTCAATTTTCATCCACTTCAACATTGACGGCCATTGAACACGCTTCCTGTTACTCCGAGATAGTCAAGTAAGTGTTAAATATTTTGCTCCGTTCTTTTTGTTGAAATAAAGGCGTACAAAGTATGATATGGCCGATAATAATGCAGAAGGCAGTTGGTAGAATAGACTGCTGTTATAGGCATGTATGTGCTTAAACTTTTTTAGCACACGCTAGACCTTCCTGACCACTCATCATTCTTGACTCATTTCATTTTTCTTGTTCTCACTTCACAACGTGAACTTTGGTGTCCAAGTAGAAGCTCTCTCCAACGAACTACTTGAACCACTGCTGGACACTGAAACTTACTACTAAAAGCGTATTATCTTAACTGTTACTTGCACTTACGGGGATACGAACTCGACGGTGGTCATAGATACAATGATTTTTAGGCATTGTTTTTTATACTTAGTCAAGCTGCTACTGCGACAAAGTCTCAAATAGCAAGCTTATTCACGAATCCACGTCTGAGTTGTTTTTTTTTACTATTCGGGGGTATTTCTTCCCGTTTACAGCACCAGTCATTACTTGATAAAGTCGATTAGTTGAACTCTCAGTATTTTAATTATTACGAATTAAAAAACAGAGCCATTTTAAAAATATGAGTTAAAAAAGCTCAATTAAATTTCATCGTTTAAAATTTGTGAGCTTATAATGATGATGTAAAGGTTACAGTGGTGGTAAGGGATACGTATACATTGCCTCAGACAAATCCCTTTCATCGTTAGTACAAGTATCCCTATTTTTATAAGGAAGCGTCTCCGTTGAAACAACCTTGTGCACAACGGTAATGCATAACGAGGCAAAACCAAGAAAGGAGCCCTGATTTATCATATTGCCTATCATTATTAACCGATCAGTGAAATTGCACCGCGCTGAACTGAAAATACTGCTTAAAGATCTTTTGAACTTTGGTAGTATGGTAGCATCTCTTGATTCCCTTTTAGTCTACATTTGACCCTATACCACTATAAGGTTTCCCTTCAACATAAATTGTAGTTAAACTTACTGTTTAAGCACATATGTATATGTGTTGATGAAACTTACTTTGTAAAGAGTAACGCATGGCGGAAAAGGGATCCGGACTTTGATAGAAAAGTTGTTCGTAGGTGAAGTAGGTATACATACTAATAATAAACACGAAATGGGATTCTATACAGCCGAAAAATTTACTCTTGATGGGAGAACAAGACACAATTTTCCTCTGCAAGGGAGCGGGGAAACTAGCGTAAAATGAAGATGAAAAGGGTAAAGTGAAAGTTTCACTTTGACGTTTCCTTTATTAATACACAGTAGAAAAAGTATGGTCTCTACTCTGAAATACACTATCAAAGAAAATGCTGAGGAAATGGTTGCCCACTGCCCACATCCTATCCGTCGCTCCAGAAACAGTCACATTTAGTAAAGACCAAAATAGTATGACACAGTCTTTATTTCTCTCTCCGCCGATGTTCTTGTATTTGCGCCCGGTAACACAAAAATCATGTACAAAGAAAGTTTTGCGTCCTTTCTTAATAACAAAAATGCCTCAGAATAGTACGTCTGACAAAACCAAGTAAAACTGGAATAAGCTTGAAATATAAGTGGAGGCATGTGAACCCAGCAACAACAACAAAAGCAGACATTCTCAGATACAACGGGAGCGACCGGAATCCAAAAATATGTATGCTGGAAAAAGAGTTTTGTATGTACTTCGTATAAAATGTAATATTACAAGGAAAAGCTTCTCGGATCCTTTCTCTCAAACCGTTCTCGTCATTGAAGATGTATTTTGTACCGTTTCAACTTGAGAGTGGGTACTCCTGTGTCGGAGTTTAGATATTATATATCATTCATAAAACACTGTTATTAATAGTAATGTATAGAAGATACTGCTTGTGTTATTGACTTTCTCTTTTGTTTTCATTTCTTTTACTACTTATGTCACATCTTGTTTCACGTCCTCTGGTTGGTCCCGCATACAACCTTTTTTGTGTTAAACGAATAATTTTTTCCCCTACTTCTTCTGGTCATTCTGACGGATAGAAATGAAACGAATTAACTTTGTGACGGACCTCCAGGGAATTTGTCTGTGCTCATAAAAAAATGTCATGTCGTGTGTGTTTTATGGCGACGGTGGAACGGATCGAGTTCCAAGTAAAAATACAGTAATGCGCTCCCTGCATTAGAATGGAAAAAGGACACGTTATATTGACAATTTTGCGGGGATGCGAAATAAACTTAATAGAACAAGTAAAAGCAGTTAACGAGCTATAGAGCGAAATATGGAAGACTGCATGTACGTAATTCAACGATTCACTGTAGAGACGTGTGACACCACGGTGAGGTAATGGGAAAGTCACAATATGTTTCACAGTATTTGCACTAATTGATCAAGTTCGACATAAGTGAAGATATATATTTTCCGGGGAAATGCTTTATATATATATATATATTATCGGGATATAATCGGGCACTTACATGTAACATTGTAGAACTGGGTGAAAGTCAAAAGAAATGTCTATAATTTACTGTTCTTAAAGTGAAGTGTCACTTAATCCTTTTAAATAAATTATTGAAGATGGCATACATAAAAGATATTTTAATTATATATATAAATTATACATCCGCTTTCTTTTTCTCTTTTCTTTGCAGGCTGGTAGCTCATTGGATAAGAAAGGCAAAGAGAAAAATACGACGCAAGTTCCAGCGGGAGGAGTTGGAAACAGGGAATGCGATTGACTTAAGTTTAGTTAGAGGAGACATTCAAAATGATTTGGATCAAATACATGTAGAGCAAGA
>JAHZNE010003126.1:0-13757 GCA_027744055.1 Callyntrura sp. NNG-2020
GCTGAAGCCTGCTATTAACGCAAAAGTATTTGGTAAATGTACATACAGGCAAGTTGAATGAAGCTGTACATATAACGTAAACTTACTACTTATCGTACATATTCCTTTAGCCGTTTACAGTTTTGTTCTGCTCAGCAACGCACTCAAATTGGTTATTTATAAGCGTAGCATAAAGTGGTTCGTTTTAACGGGGTAGGTATGTGCAACTTTAGTTATTGTAGATATATAAAATTAGAAAAAAGACGTGCACAATAGTGTGCGCAAAGCGCATGTATGCATGGCTTTTCTTTACTATAATATAGTATACGTATTTATGTGTAGAGATATTGCCTAAACTACCCACCCATTCTCAAACCCAAGCCATAGTAGCATTATCGTCGACGGAACCAGAAAACCCCACTGTGGCTACGCGATATTACAACTGTATGACGCTTTTGGTATTTGCGTTCTTGCGTTTTAACAATCAGGCTTCGAAACAGTATAGGAATGTTTATATGTATTATCGTTGTGTTGTACGGAAACACAAGAAAGATATGTTGCGCTTTGTAAATGCAATAAAGTAAATGGTTTGAGTTTGAGCTCATAGATCCGTTGCATATTATCCACCAAACCCTTATTCCATCTCCGGTGCAGGTTTTGCATGGTATATCATATCACCCCTCTTTGTCCCACCATGACATGCTTCTTTCACAAAACATTGCAATAGTGGTGGAGGTGGTAGAAAGCGCAGATCCAGGCGTACAATGGTAGTGTACAGACTTGTTCGACTAGTGTTAGACCACACGGAGGGAGAGGCAATGTTCATGCTCATTTTTTATATGACGTCGACGCTACAATGAGGATATCATTTGTGCAGCGCTTTGTCGCCTTTTTCATGTCTGTCGCAGATCACTGATCACTCCGGCATAATGCCAATAATATTAAAGATATTACAATAACCATTCAATTACCTAAATTAGTGAAGTAGCGATGTTTGAATAGGTACTCTCTATTCTCTATAGGGGCAAATTCGTCTTTGTGTCTATTACTATTACTGTATTCCAGAGAGGAAATAATAACATCCCAAAATGCCATGTTCCTTTTTTACCTTAACTTCCTGGACGCTGAAGAGGCTACCACCAAGTAACTTCAAAATATTTCGCTACTTTCCTACTCTACTCCATTCTTCGCTTTTGGCGTTTAGAGTTTTCTTGCTGCGGCCCTGTTGGAGTACATGTCATACGCACACATATTTTCGAATATAGCTGCATGTAGACAAACAAAAACGAAACAAGGATGGTTTTTATTAGATTTTTTGCTTTGGCTTCTATTGTTCACCATGTATATGCATTAAGACGTATACATCCAACACACATATATACTATACAGGTGGATGCTAGATGCTAGATCATGAAGCTTGTGCAATGTAACGTTGTTTTAGTGAGGATTTGTACTTTGATATTGGTTTCATATAGATCTTCTGTGATTCTAGTTCAACTTTCGCTCTACATAGGTATTTTACACGTTACACGTATATGTATTCCTTGTCCACAATATTCGACCATCTTGCCATTCACTGGGGTTGGTGTTGTAGCATTTCCATTGCAGTTCTACTGCCTACTGCTACAAACTTATTTATACCAACCCGACCAAGTAAATACAATTGCTGCATTTATTACGTGAGAGTATCAAATACATCCCTTCTCTAATGATCTCATCTCGTCCTTTCCCTGCAAACGCGAGCGTTTCAACCACCACGTCACAATGCAATAGACTCTTCATTAGGATACGCTCTGCTCACGCAAAGTTTACCAGGATGTACTCAAGTTCACTAATTTATATTCTTTTCTGTTAAAGCGGATCATGAGTAATAAAATTTGGGGCTGCTCGTAAAAGGGGAAAATGCTACACACACGCTCTCGAATTTTGATGATGAAAGGAGCAGCTGCACACAGGAAAACATTTTTTCTCTGTAAAATAAAAGTACATGAGTGCATGTATATTGAAATTGAAACGGTCCTATTTCTGTCTGGCAGATGTGCAGCCTTCCTTCGTTTGTAAACTGCAGTCATCACACACAGAATCATCCCTCTGCCACACAAATATCGTATAATGCTCTAACAATATTAACATCCATCGTACAATTTCATGTTATGCCTGATATTTGCCGTATATCCTTCTTTACAGTCACAGTCCTGAAATATAAAGCACATTTTTGTCAATTGTCAAGCAGGTAGAGAGGTTGGTTCCGATTCCGATGCAATTCTATACTGCCTCAATGAGTGAAGATAATTGCTTTTGAATAGTGCATGTATTCAAACATTCATCTCATGATGAAATGATGAAATATATATACGTATTCTGGTCTGGATGATATGTTACATTCATTTTTATTGATAACCTATGGAAAGGTTAGACGAAATTGCAAATGACTGAATTTCAAGTACAGAATAAAACATTTTTAAAAGAAAAAGTTAATATACAAGTTAATAAATTAATTGTGGATATATGCCAGAAATGAATAACAACCACCACCAAGAGATGTACCAAGTTTTTAATAAGTAACCGGGACTTCATTGGCAGTCTTACGGCTTGTTGACTGTACTCGAGAGGACAGAGACTACGACGACAACAAATTTGATTTTTGGTAAAACCTTTGAAGTTTCTCTGACTGCTGCATGAGCTCAACTCAGGTATATTATGTGCTTTTGTGCTTTGTGCCACTTTTAGAGGAAATCTTAGTAAATTAAGTGAGTTCTCGTCTCGTCAAGTAGTAAGCATCTGTGTTGTAATGCCATTACTGATATTCAATGCATGCTATTTGTGGTACTATCAACTTCTGCTGGGTTTTTCATTTAAAGTTTTGATGGTTTCCTTCCATTAACAATCTTAACTGGTGCAGCTTAAAGAGAACTAAACTTTTTGAACTTTGCACTTGATACTACTGCACTGCTTATCTGTTTTCACTTCGGCTAATATCTCATTAATAAAAGAATGCTCGTCGAATATGTGCAGTGTGCATTTTTATTAAACTTGAACTGTTATGCTGCTGATTGCTGATGCTGGTTAGTTAGTATTCATGTAGGTATATATATAGGTAGTTTTCTTAAAAGCCATCAAATATAGGTCACCGGTGTTGTCGCTTCAATACAGTTTTTCGTATGAAATTTTGGGAATAACGAATAACAATTTTTTTATTTGTTTGTACATTCGGCAAACCCGTCCTGGGTCATTATGCGGAAGACCTTCTTACATTATGTAGTATGAACATGACAATTCTATATGCATTTGCTATAATATGTATGTGACAAATTCTGTAAAGGTATGTGGTGTTCACAATTAGTCAATATTGGTAGAAACGTAATATTTTTAGGTAAATGATAACCAACAAATTACGATCGGGGCGAAAAATGTGGAGCATAACATCATATTTACATTATCAAATACCTTAAAACAAGCATATTTATTTTTAAAGGATAAACATGCTTAATCATTAATTTTGACGACAAACATTTCTACTGTTTTGCCGTTTATTTACTTCAGCAAGAGAAAGTTATTATGAAACGCTGACGCTACTTTATTCACTTACGATACCACTGGACAATTTATATTTGCGATATTTCTTGTCCGACATTGAATTCAGCACTATGATCATGTGAAAAGTGGAATTAACCTGCATAAAACTATAAATTGTTATTCAAAATGTACCAAACACCCCGGCCGGCGATATGATGAATCTCATAATACGTAAACGTAGCTGTCAAGCAAAAATCGAATCATATACATGCATCGAGTCTAGACTTTTCCATATTAATTAAGTTATATGCTCATGCTCTCTTCAATTAATACTCTGACTCTCACACTGACAGCCGGTAAAATACCAAGTAAATTGTTACAACATCATCGCAAGTTTTACTACATCAAAGAGAAAAGTTTTCTTTTCCTTCAAATGCATATACCTATTTCCCATTCAAGCTTATGTAGTCTTCTTGGCCTTCTTACACCTATATAGCTCAAAAAGGTGGGGGCCGTACAGTTTTCAACTCAACACAACAACAACTACGGAAAAAACAAATGTAAACTAGATTACACAAAGTTAGGCTCGAGCTCTAAACAGCACAGCCACGGGTTTTCCTCTTTACCTTTGAACAAAACAAATGGGGAATTTTTCTGAGAACCACAAGCAAGAGAGCTAGCTGGCTAGGAAGGACAATGACCTTACATGGCGTACAGTATTGATCTATCTAATGCAAAATGTATTGCACAGCCACTCCACACCGACAACACGCATTTGAACATCATATAAACCAGTTACCAGTCATTGAACACTTTTTTATTCCATACTTATTACACCACCACTCTGTGTTTCAATTTCCTTTCTCTCGTGTACACCTTTTATCTAGAAAACCGAAGCGAACGGTTTCATGATCGCCTTCCGTCCGCGCCACCACTTCTAGTTAAAAAGCATTAAAAAGTTACGTGGACGTGCATGCATAAAAGTGGACGCAATGGACCTTTTGTGTTGTCTATGATTCTTGCTTCCAAGACGCTAGTAATAATAGATTACACCCCCAATTTGCAAGTTGCAGCGATTCCTGGGCTACGGAAGCACTCGACTTGAGTGGCAAGTAAACCTGGTTGCGACACTGGTGCCGACATCTACATCAGTGAGAGGACGTATCCATGATGCCAACTGTTATTTTGAGAAAGTTTGCAGTAGATGGTAGCTCTCTCTAAATCTAAATTATACAGGGAGCCAGGAAGCTACAGCTACAGCCGTCGGGATTGTTGCGAATTTGATAGAGATTGTAAATTATATTTTGGATGCATAATGTTTAGTTGTACTTCCCAGTCATGTCATAGTCAAGTAATCAGTCCTCGCCTATCTGTTGCAGCAATACTTTACATTTAGGCAACTTTACGGGACAAAAATAAAATAAAAATTACAAAGCATCATTTTTCGATTCTCCTCCTGCCATCGCCATCCCAGCACATTCATAGTCATTATCATTGACGGATTTACAATCGCGGACACGGATAAATTCATCAAAAAGTAATGTAGAATGTAGAACTTATGTAACCAAATTATTCCTTGATTTGTATAGTACGTGTACCGTACAGTGCGTTGTGCCTCTCAACTGCCTCAATCAAGCAAACAAGCGATGTTTACGGAGTAACGCGAAAACAAGATGAACCATTGATTTTATTCTCTGAAAGCAAAGCAAACTCATGCCCGCGTCTTACCCGTCGCGCCAAACTACTATATACATTTTCATCATACTAGTTCACTAGTTCTGTTTGTCTCTGTTCCAAGTATCCGTCGATTTTAGTGTAGCCCTAGCTCTATGTATAAATGTAATGATTACGATTAAATCTTTTTTGTTTTGATTGTAAAGAGTGTTTGTGGATTGTCGGGGTTTGTCAGCATTGTTATTGTTGCGTTGCAGATACAATAGTTTTTATCTACCATCATCATCATCTATGTATGTACCAGGAAAATGAAAATTTTCTTTTTCTGCTTATTGTTGTCATCTAATATCTAATTGTCATTTTCTCATTGTCTCTGTCGTTTGTTCTGGTTGTTAAAATGTCAGCTAAAGATTATATGAGATCGTGGGAGTGGGAGAAAATAAACAACAAACAGTGTCAATAAAGTATACAATGTACAAAGTTTTGAACAAAACAGTTGTAAGTAATGAACAAAGAAATAAAATAATTTTTAATCGTTTGGCGTTTGTGATGAAAATCGTAACTACAAGTTCTGTCAAATTCAAGGTCAAAGGTGAACGGTGAGTAAGAGCAAATGGTCAGTTCTAAATATTGGTCCCAAATCAGTGGTGGTTAGTTGCTCATTGTTAGTGTTCTAGACAGTACAATAAATATATTGAAGGTAGTTGTAATTTTTACACAATTGTGACAAAGAGAATCGTGTTAACGGAGCTGGAGTTTCTTCAACGATTAGAGATAATGATGGCGTCAAGAAATGGTATGGAGAAGGAAGAAGTAACGCGATATTTAAGAGACGCCGTTTCAAAGTGTGCTGATCAGGAAGCCATTAATGATATGAGACATCCGGATTTGGTTAATTCGTCCATAAGTGACGATGACATTGAAAACTATGCGAACAGCAGTGTTGAAACGGAAATTGTTCCAGGTTATGCAGTAAATGATCCAATGCTAATAGTTCAAAATGCAAGAACATTTAAGCCATGCGTTCCAGCATTACCCCCAAGTGTCGATTTCGCAATGAAAATTTGCAGTGGCAAACCAGATCCACAGAAATGTTCTTCATTGATTAAAGAGAAGGAATCAATTCCGTTAAAATTTATAAATCATTTGAAAGAGAAACAGCTACATAGGCAAATGATGGTCAAGCAGCAGGAAGAACAAGAAGCAGCAATTTTGGCAGTCAAAAGTAATAAATTGTATTAATTTTATTGTGTAATTTATATTAAATCTTCGAGTTTAGATACATACAACTGCCATGTCATACATGTTTTGTTGAAAACTTTAAGTTTTAATTTTTTTTCACTAGATTCAATCCAAAACCTACAGGTTCATAGGAAAAAGTTGTTACAAGAATTGTCGCAGATTAATCCAACATTTGAGAAGAACATGGAAAAAGCTAAGAAACAATTAGCTACAGTAGAGCGTAAATTTAACAAAGTCGAAAGTAAACTCAGCGATAAAATATCCAAGGCTGGCAAATTAAGCAATAGACGTGGTAAGTTAAATATTTCGTATTTAGTGTAGACACAATGGGCCGTATCGTGTAACTTTTAATCCAGGTTTAAACCAAGTTTAAGACTACTAAATAGCAGTCGTAAGTTCGGATTAGCCAGGAATTAAAGTTATACGATCCCACTCAATAATGCTAGAATGTTGTAGAGTATGCTAAACGAATCGAAGTTTGTCCGACAAATAATTTTTATTTTGTAGAAAGCAGTTTGCAATTGCTAAAGGAAACTGAACTTGAAGATGAACAGTTTTGCAAATGGATGGCAGACCACTCATTATCTTTTCATGTTATAAAAAACAATACCGAAACTGGAGAAACCGCAACTGTTTTAGGAGTAAACAATATAAACCCTAACAATCCCGAAGAAACCTGTCACGTATTATTTGAATCAATTACTCCCGGCCAGGGCAAATTTGTTGGCAAGTTTTTCCTTTTGTTATTTTTTTTATCAAATACGCGAACAAGTAAACACTGGATTGTTTAATTTCCGGCTCTATTCCAATTTGCAGTTCAAAACGTACTTCCCAATTTTGAAGAAGCTCATATTATTATAAAACGTGCAAATGACAACTTGGATCTTAAGCAGCTAGTACGAAATTGCGTGAAACATTGGCGTCAACAGTATGAAGAAAGGTCACCCAACAAATCTATTGACTCTACAAAATCTGGGAACACTTCCGTAGAGCTTTTTTAAGTAATCATCTCAAAATTCGTATTTTAGATTTTTTATAACCGATATATGAACCAAAATATTATGCAACGAAGCCAAGTCATTTTTTGACAAACATAATAAAGATCTATTTTGTTTCTTGAAACTTATTATTTAATATTTTGAATGTTAATATAAGCGTTTCCGCATATAACTATGATCATTAACCAGTGTATGCTATTTTGCTAAGGTTTATTTTTAAATTGCCAATATGATATTAACGTTGGTTTTAAGAGAAAAAATTGGTAATTAAACCACGCACTATTGCTAGTACCTTACTAAAACTATCTAACGAATGTTAGTTTGATGAACAGCCTAGAGACTAATGCTCTACACTGTTCAAAAGAATGTCACAAAACCTGTATTCCGAAAATTCTGATAAATGTAGATTGCAACGTAACTTTGTTGCAATATCTTCCGACGTAATTTTTGCATCTAAAATGCACGTATATATATCGGAAAAGCAGGACGAACAGAACTGGGTGGCGGTAGAAATAATGACAATATATGGCAAGTTACATAAAGTAGTATTTGTAAATAAACCTGCTGCTCCACACTTTATACCAATAAATATAATTATTTCATTGATTTTTTTGTTTAATTTGATTGAAAAAATCTTTTCATTCATAACATTATCATATGTTGGCAATAAGCTTTTTTCTGAATTTAAATCATATGCATTTTGTAAGTAAAGTATTATGTAGATNATTTTGTAAGTAAAGTATTATGTAGATACTGATAATGATATTTACCTTCAAAACTAAAGTGACATATGAAGGTAAAATAAGACGTGTCGCCCGCCGCTCAGTAGTTATGAATAATATAACAACGTTAAACTACAAGAAAAAACGATTTTAGTGAACTTAGTATAGTTTGTGTACAACTTGCTACTTATGTAACAGGAAATTATTGAAAAGTTCTACTGGTAACCGGTAACTGATCGAATGTTACTGAGGTTTTTAAATTTTTTATCCGAGAAGCCCCTCCACTGATTGATAAATATGTATGAACTTATCAATTAAAGTTTTTTGAAGCTATGATATGGTAATGTAGTAAACGTAAATCTAAATAAAGCTCTCTTTGGATTTAACGATATAATTTTATGGGAATTTAAGAATGTATGTTATGTACCATATCCAACAATTTATGCTACTAGATTCTTCAAGTCAACATTTTAAAGCGCTATCACAAAATGCCATTTCTTAAGCGTCAAAAAGAAAAACCGTCACAATGGAAAACTTGGGAAGAAAAAACAAATAGAGAGGGATACAGAGGGGCGGTATTCGGTAGTTCAAACAAACAAAAGTTTACAGGATGGTACCGTGAAAACTTTAAAAATGGGAAAGGTTTTCAGTCATACGAGGATAATAGTTTCCAGACATTTTATGAAGGGTCTCCTTTCCTACATTTTATAATCATTATTTATATCAATGCAAACAAACATATGGTTGAACTACATTGAAACTACTCCAAATATATTATACATTTTTTCATTAAAAAGGGACTGGAAAAATGACAAAAGGCATGGTTATGGCAGTCTAAGTTTTGATTGTGAAGCTACAAAAAAGACACTTCGTATATACAGCGGAGAATGGAAAAATGATAAAATGTCAGGTTCGGGAATGAAAAGCTTTCCTGATGGCGGATTATATAGAGGGAATTTCCGGAATGGAATGCGCCATGGACAAGGTATATTTGCAAGTTATCACAAAGCCATATATTTGCAAAATTATTGAATGCGTAACGCAGGATTTACATTTTACTACACCCTTACGATTCATTGATTCATTTTACCGTGGGGAACGAAATGCGTGCATTTTTTGTGGAATTACATAACTTACGTTAATTCTAGCGGCATTAGCAATTCCAGATTCATCAAAAGTGATGTAATGCGATTGAAAAATATTGTTTTAATAGGTATCATGTACTATCAAGATGGAAGCATCTATACAGGTACACCATATTTGCCTAAAAATTATAATTTGTGTTTTGTGACATGGCATGGCCCCATGAAAATGTAAGTGCATGAACACATTCTATAGGTGAATGGCATAAAGACGCACGGCATGGAATTGGTCGACTAGTAAGTCAAGGTAACTACTATGAAGGGAGCTTTAAAAACGATACGAAATGCGGACTGGGAAGATTTTATCATCTGAAAACAGGACAACTTCAAGAAGGAGTTTGGTTTGAGGATCTTCCCCAAATTACCGTTCTCTTTGATGACTCGAACAACCGAATAGACGAAGCTACAGGAAAGCCAAAGACAGAATTTGATATTCCACCATTAACCATCCTTAAAAGTCCTCGCACTTTATATTTAAAGAGAGCACATGAGATTCTTAACCAAATCAATGGGGCATTACCCCAAAGCAGAGAACAAAATCAGTGATATCTAAATGATGATGACATAAACATTCACGAAAGCATGAACAGTTTCTCACCAAAATCTTTTCAAAATTAATGTATTGAAACCAACACATCAGTAAAGCTTAATTAACTAAAAATTAATTATTTATAGCGTTGGTCTCCACTCATTAACACCATACCACTACCTCATTTATGAAAACTTACTGCATTAAATGACGTCTTGCAACTCTATACGGCATGCTTGATTGCAAAAAGCTGCATTGATTAACGCAAAAACATCTTAGGCAATCTGGCAATCCTTTGCGTGTGAATATCGTTATTGTTGGCACATAAGTTAGATGCATGATCACGAAAGAATTAGGACTGTGACGTGATGTCAGTTGTGTGAAGGGTGGACCGGACAAAACCATTTACTACCTGAAAACGTTATAATAATCCGTAGGTAATAAATGACATATTCAAAATAAGGGACAATATAAACGAATTTTTGAACTCTTCATATAACATGAAGTAACTTTTGAACAGTACCTTGAAAAATTGCTAACTTGATAACTAGAATATTTTTTATCCAAATCAAGTGTTCTTATGTCAAGAGTAAAGGCGTTTGTAGCACAGCGTAAACCTACTCTAAAACTTAGTCAGAAAACTATTTACTGCACTCATTCTATATGTGAGGTTTTTATGATGAGTTTCACTGTTCACTCGTATTTAGTATCAGAATCAGCATTTTTAATAAATGTCAGTGTGATTCGGGAATGTACTTCGTAGTTCCATAAATACATGTTTAGTTTCATCCAGACCTGGGTGGGGTATAGGCGCTTCTGACTTCTGCGACACCGGCACATGTATCCAACACCGACCTATGTCTGGTGTCTGGGACACTTACAATGAGACAGCATATCGACCTGCGAGTCGGTAAATATGCATTAGTGGGAATTTAGCATTCGGGACACCGCAGCACTGACAATGAGTCACCAAATGACCTCTGCAGCTCTGCTTTCATCTATTAAATAATTACCATTAGTAAATGAAGGAGAGTTGTACCCAGCATTTCACAAGCATATCAAGATTTTGTATAAAACATTGTAAATTGTTACATCGAAATGCTTGACACGCGTTAGAAGGAATGGCTCAAGTTTTTTGTGTGAGAAAATCACGTTTTGGTTGTTAAAATAGTCGTAAAATGACATTTTTAATTTAGTTAACATTCTGCTGCCTTTCACTGTCAGCCCAGCTTAATAGTGGTAGTGTAAATATTTTGGTGGGAATGTCCTTCTTCATTGATTATCGATTGCCATTCACCTTTTTCTTAGTGCTAGTGATTAACAGATGCTTTTATCCCAGCACGTCAGTGCACAACATAAAAAATCCACTTAGAAGTGTACTTATTAAAGCGACTTACATTAGAGATGATATATATCTTTGATTCGCATAGTGAAATGTTTGAAACTATATTATAAATTGGATTTAATGATATTTACGTTAACGTACCTCTATAATTTTAGAAACCTACAGTTGTCAGTGCAGCTTTAATGATTCGATGATAATGAACATGGTATACTTATTGGAACAAGTCTTTTTATTTTTGTTTGTCTAGTCACAAGGTTTGATTAAACACATGTATTGTAATTGTAGTAATTTAAAGAACACAGAAATGGCTTGGGGGCACGTTATCGTTCTTATTATTATTGGTCATACTTTAAAACAAACGTGTATGATGGACAAATTTGAGCTGGATTTATATTTTGACACCCAACTTTCACTCATCCAGAGTCTACCCTATCGCCACCCGTATCCCAATTTCGAACTCATTCGCGAAATTTGTTGAACGGTGAAAACATAATTTGAAATTTTAGTACGCTTCAGTTTTATTGTGATTATAGTGTAGGGCGTAGGGCCTTATTAACATTGCAACATTGCAATATATGACGAATCGAAACCACTACCAACCAGACACTGACATGATCGTGTATTCTACTGACACTTACTGAAACTTGCTTGTCCAAATGGCTCAAATATAGAGTAGTGCTATTATAATGTTATGTAAAGTAATAGTGACAATGGATTTAACCGTTGACCACTTGAATGGAGAGGTCACTGTAGGACCACCCATACCGGGTCGCACATTTGCATCACCCCCTTTCGTTCTTGCTGCTACTTCGACGAGTAAATTGATTAGATCAGTTAAGGAAATGTCAATGCTGATATATAGCAAAGCAATAAAATTTTTGCGTGTAAGCTTACAGTTTCACTCATATACCTATGCACCAAGAAAAGAGCTATGAAAGTGAACAGAACTATATTGGGGGCTATGTGAGTCGGTCAGGTCGGTTTACTGCTCTTGGGAATAAAACATGTATCGCATCGCCCCTTTGCAGACATGAAAGCTCATCTTACGAATAGTATCTATAAAAAGTATAATGCAATACATGACCATGATAGTAGTGATATGTTATGTGCGATATGAACGATAGTGTGTGACCTCGGACTATGGCTACTTTTTAAAACATATTTTTTGGGGTTTCCTTTATTGCAACTGTGCTGCTTTAACATAAATCACATAACATTAAAGATAATTATCAGTTGGCCATTTCTCGTTAGAACTCCGTGGATGTCATGTAGCCGAAAACCATACATTCCATAACCTTGATTATTACGTGTCCATTTACCTTTGTTTTTGTTAAAGCCATTATATAACTTTTTTATAATTAAGTGTGTACTTGTGAAGCTGCCCAGTTTCGGTGGACGATGATGTATGATCAATTACACTCCAAAGTTTTGTGAAGTTACACCGACAGTTTTGTTCCATTCACAACCCTATCGCGGCAGACTTTGATAATACGATTTTCTTACACTTTTACTTACTCATGCACACGTTGCCCATACATTTCAGTAGACGCGAGATGATGTGACAACTTTGATTTGTCACGGTCCTCTGAACTGAACAGAATAATAGATACACATATGCGTGATGATTCTTGCGGTTTAACGTCAGAAATGATCACGACTTCTATTATTATCAAAGTAGACATAGGTATTCATTTTTCATGGGGGAGTCATATATATGCCTAGTATCTCCCACACTGCCAGGAGTGAATAGTGAATAATGGAGTATAGTCAATACAATAATATGTAGCGGTTTTAACGAACAAAGTTTACATTTGAAATAATGCACCGTGTGCCAAAAATATATATGTCACTGTTGCGTTGCATTTCAGCCATCGGCTAAATCGGCTTTGATAATGAAGCGTAAAAAATTGATGTGATTGATGGAGGTATATTTTGGAGACAATCACAGCTCTATTCAAATAAGTTGGTTCTTTGTTTTTTCCTAATTTCTTCCCCCCAAGGTGCAATAGCAAATCCTTTTGAACTGGAAGCGTAGAAAAAGTCTTGTGGTTTCCATTGAGCAATTCAAAAACCTGAAGTGCGAACCACTTCTTCGGTTTTTGTTTCTCTCCCATTTTGGTGGTATTGTAAAAGTGATGGTAAAGAACCCTGCACGCACAGGAGCAGGAAAAGTAGAATCGTTCTTCGTTTATACAATTTAAAATTTTCAAAAGAAAACCTATTTTCCTCAATTTACTAAATACAATTTCTCGTTTTTGCGTGATGTTCTTCAAAGTACATTTCAAAATTTTACCTTCAACACCGCAAGGTTGTCATCATTGAGTTACCAGTACCAGTTTTGTTTGATGACATGATATTTCCATTGTTTTCATCAAACGAATTACATGAAGACATAAACAAAAAAATCTCCAATTTTTATTTTAATCTTATAAAGATTGCCAAAGATTTTTTCTACGCGGATTTTAAGGAACAAGGAATATTCCTGTAAATACAATAGTTACATTTTCTCTATTTTTAACTCAACCATATCCACATATAGGGTTGGCCCTATGTCAATGTCCATGAGCATTGGACATGTCAGAGCATGTCCATTTGTCAATTTTTTCGACC
>JAHZNE010003127.1:0-16791 GCA_027744055.1 Callyntrura sp. NNG-2020
CTTTTTTTCGGGCGCCTTACGCACACAATTAAAAGGCTTATCTCTCTTAACCGACAGGGTTTAAAGGCTTAAAAATGGGCGGTTTATTCTCAGACCCCTTACTATATACAATCGTTTCAACAAGACTTTTGGGAAAACCGAATCATATGTCGTGGAAAGAATGAAGTAGTCTGCAGTCCTGCATTTTTTACACTGATTCATCAACCTTACACCACACACGTGTTCTGTTTTCGTGTTAATATGAAATCATGTGCATAAAATGCACTGTTAAGCCGCGGACGTGTTATACTTTATTCATCATGTCAAATATACATATACAGTCACAGTTTTAAGAACTTATCCCGTACTTGCTTGCAGTTAGCAAGAACAAGTCTGTTGATAGAATTCTCTGGTTTCACGTTGTAATACTACTATAAAAAATCCGCTTGATTAAAGTACGTTATGGTTCTTATTACATGCTTCGCTTGGTTAGAGAAAATTGATGGATCGAGTAAGTAATGACAAATAGGCTTTTTTTCAGTTCAGGTTAAAATATCGCGATTAGGATGAACTTTTTAATGACGCGTTGGTATAAGTTTGCTCATAACTTTACTGGTGTAGCTGGTCGTGTATTTGACTTTGTGATGTCTGGCAAATTAATGATCATTTGGCTAATCATTTATCATTCTAAGAATTTTTGCAAACAAACAAACTTGTGAGGGGCAGCTAATCTTTAGTTTGTTTTCGTAGTATTATTATCATTCTCTTAAATATACGTGATGATTAATAATACATCGTGAGTGACAGACTTTGTTTATAAAGTTTAAACTTTCTTGGCTTCATTCAGTCTTTGGTCTGAAAATTGACTGTACTTCAAACAACATCTCCAGGCATCAGTGATGGCGGACACAACTGTTCTACATCGAATTGGTAATACTAAAGTTATTTCTTTAAACTCCAGAACACAGTATAACTAAATTAATTTATAATTATTTGCGTCTTGTTTTTTTTCAGCGCGACAGGCAAGAATTGTTGGAGGTGCTTTAGCAGAAAAAGGAGAATTTCCTTACCAAGTAGCGTTGTCCTACAATGGTGATTTTGAGTGTGGTGGCTCCATTCTCAGCACATTGCTTATCCTCACTGCAGCACACTGTGTAAAGTACAAGCGTCCCAATAGGTTAACAGTTACTGCAGGAGCTCATGATCGTACATTAAATACCTCATTTCGCGGATCAGGTTCCGAGCAGATTCGTACTGCACGGCACATCTACATGCATGAAAACTACGTTTGGGAAACTGATATTAACGACATTGCAATTATTGTATTAAGCTCTCCGCTACAGTACTCCGCGTATGTTCAGAATGTAAGTCTTCCTACAGAAGGAGAGGAATTTTATGGTTATGCTAGTGTCACCGGCTGGGGCCGTACACAGGAGAAAGGAGAAGCTTCAAATATCTTGCGGAAGGTCAAGTTACCTCTCATTTCCTTGGCAGAATGCAGAAGAAGATACAGGAAAGTGAATATCGCAGTATGTAAGAGGAGTGGAGAAGATAGTAAATCTTGGATTATTTGTGGTGTGGTGTCACACGGTTTTGGTTGTGGCAGGGCAGGATATCCTGGAGTATATACCAAAGTGTCGAATTACATTGATTGGATAGAGAGTACTCGACAGAAAATCGTGTATGTACAACATTAACATAATATATGTAACAGCAAAACTTAATTAATACCACCTCAATTCCGACTTTATATCGACGTATTTGACAAGTAACAAATTAATCACACACATTTTTTATTGCTAGTGCTCGTGGAAAATGTCGAACGGACCATTTTTACTGTTCATCTAAATGCATTCCTCGAACGCTACTTTGCGACCTTGAGACTGACTGTGAAGAAGATGGAGAAGACGAGCGGTCCTGTATTTACATGACAAGCTGTCGACGAAATCAATTCCGGTGCAATAATGGTCGCTGCATTAAGCGAGAGTACACTTGTGATGATATGGATGACTGTGGGGATAGGTATAAAAAGGTTTATTTTTAGTTCCACAAAAATACGCAAAAGTTTCAATGCATCTCTCTACTACATGTGCAACCGTATTCCATAGATCTGACGAAGACAAATGTCCAACGGAAAGCAAAACTTGTATGGAAGGACAGCATCAATGTGGGCCTGTGGGAAGATGCATTCCGGTAATATATGTGATTCTATAATGTATTCATAAATCATAGAATTAGTCCATGTGCGTGCCAGGGCCACCGAGCATGTAGTAATAGTACGAACTTTTTGAGACGTAATTTGTTTGCCTATTAATGCTAGTCTAGCTTTCTTTACTGTATATCTCTTAAAGAATGAATGGAAATGTGACAACGAGCAAGACTGTGACGATAACTCGGATGAAGAAAATTGTATTGGGAATGGCGGCGATAACGGCAGCTCATTAAAGCCAGATGAGGGGAAAACAACGACAACAACACCAGCTCCTTGTTCTGCAGATCAATTTTTTTGTTCCCGAGACTACCGGTGCATTCCACTACGCTGGAGATGTGATGGAGACCGAGACTGTAGATCAGGAATTGATGAGATTGGATGTCCTGTTGATGAAGGCAACAATACGGTTGATACTGGAAGTAACACTTCGGCTGGGGTCATTAGCACTAACAGACCAAGACCAATAACAACAACAACTACAATAAAAACAACTACGACACCGCGCCCAAAATATAGCACCAGAGCTACAACAAAAGCAACAATTGTCACAGCGAGTAATGTCGACCAGTTTTTGACAACAGGGAAGACAAAAAATGATACGGAAGTCTGCTCACGTACCCAATTTCGTTGTGATAATGGCAAATGCATTTCAAATGTGTTACAGTGCGACTACGATGATGATTGTGAGGATGGATCAGACGAGCGAAACTGCCATTTGACAGTATTTGGGCCGACTTGTTCTGCGTATTTTGTGCCGTGTGGAGACGGAGAATGCATTTATCATCGTTTTCAGTGTGATGGAGACTTTGATTGCAAGGATAAAAGCGATGAGCTGAACTGTGAAGAGAACAATGAAGGTGATGATGAAAACAATGGCATTATTAATAATAGGGGCAGAGCTGGCAGGAGACGACGTCGAAAGGGGAGATCTTCCAGAAAAGGCTAGAATGAATAAAGCGAGAAATCCTTCTAAATGATAATGTTGTGTCACTCTCTCGAATGTTATCGAAAGGCCGAACACAGCGCACGAATTAAATTGCTCATTCTAACAATAATGGATTTACCGATTTTTATTGGCAATTTGGTTGGAGTAAAATACAGACATTAAGTAGTTCACACCTCGTGGGCTGGGGCCGACTCGTTGAGACTATCGTATAGCATACTTAGATATAATAGTGGAATATATAAATATATGATTATCCCGTTAAATATAAAATGCCATATACTTTACTGTAAATATTTAGAAAGTTTGTAGTACTATCGGATTTATTTTCATTCCGTTCCATATGAAAATGTACAGTTGTTAATGTACAAACAAACTTTACTTGAAAAAAATCGTACCTTCTTCTTCTTGATCGATGTTTGCATCCAAAAATTGTTGTCTGCTGCGTACCAGACTAGCTCTTTCGACATTTGAATCTACGGAATCATGCAAATAAAACTATTTAACATACCATATAAACATTTTTTTTAACAAAGTTCTGTCGCCTGTGAAATGTGCTGCTTGCGCATGGTGTCCATTAATTTTAAACTGAAACAAGGATATTTAATATGCAACCAGTTATATACTTTTATCATTGATCATTGTTATTATTACGTACAACGAACACTCATGAACTTTTCATATTTAATTCAAAGTGCATCACCGTACTTTCATAAGAGTTCAATTTTACAAATGAATCAATAATGTCAACAGAAAAATGTTTGCATTTTGATGTTCCCCAATCAAAACTTTAGTCTGCATGCCATAATTACAATTTTACGGGATGAAAATACATTACCAGATATCTCTCTATACCGTGTTCATTTTCTAATGTAACTTTCTAGCGATTATATAACACATTTTCCCCATGGATTTACGTGCAGGGTGTTCGTTTTGAAACACGATAAAACACCTTTGTCGCATTCCAGAGATGAGTGGTTATGAGACAAGACGGATTCCAGAGATGTTAAGACTCCATCTCAAACCGTTAACTGTATTCAGAAGGGTTCCTCGGCTCTTTCCCATTTAGCAATGCACCAGGATCTTGAGAGGGAAAGCATGGACCGGATATTCTTGCTAACAGGCAAGCCCAAATCTATGAAATAGCAACAAACAAATCACAAATACATGCACACCCAGTTCTGTCGTGTACCACAGGCCCACACACAAAAATAAATATTTTTTCATACTGAATAGCGATATTGCTGGATTCTTTGACTATTTTTACCTTCATACTCCTTTCAGCACAGCAGTAGATTACAGAGGAATGGAAGGATTTTGCTAATAAGAATCTCAGCGTGTATATTAAAGAAAGACTGAAGTAAAGATCCCTATATGGCTAGTAAATATGTAGGTAGTTTTAAGACAGCAAAAAAACCACTTTTGGTGTTTACGGTATTGTGGTATTTTGCAACATATGTCACCATACAAACAAACGCCAGCTCACCTTGTAAGGTTTTACTAATACATTTGTCACACAGGTTAGGGTTAGGTAGATATAATAAAGTTAGTAAATGGAATTTGATGATTCATTAAGGTTGTGGTGGTAATGAAGATGACAATAAAGCTCAGAATCAATTTAGTAACTGTAATTCAACGTTATTTAACGTCCGACAAAATACCAGTGCATAAAACAACTGTTTACTCTATGATTAAATAAAACTCGAATTTTAAATTTAATTTAATCCAAGGTTTTACGTACTTCCTCCAAATTGGGTTTAAAATGATAGTATGAAATTTAATAGCTACAAAATAGTTTAGTAATCAATTCTCGCCATCTAGCATCAACCTCGATATTCATGAGTGCGCGCTGCATTGTCAGTTTCAGCGAAGAAATAAAAACGCATGCTTTCTCTCACAGATATCTCTTTTAAGCGATGCCTGGAACAGCAGCTTCAAATTGTCCTTAAACATCAAGCATCATGCAATGCTCATGCTTCCAGACTCCAGACTATATGGATTTTGTACCAACAAAAAACCAGAGTTAGCAAATGAGTTAGAGTTTCGTCTATTATCAGCGGAAAATTGGTATTTTTTGTTTTGTTAGAGCCAAAGCATTTTCTGCATACAGTCAAAGATTAGATTTTATCGTATCCGATCCGGTTAGTCGAATCGTAGGTATAGGTATACATTTCCTGTGTGAACAAATATCATCATTCATCACCATAGCAAATTGACGGTGCCATTGAGAAATGTTGAAATATTGTTTATATGCCAAAATTAACCGCCCCCTTAAATCTGGAGTTACAAATTATGATGCCAACAGCACAAACCAAAGCCGACAAAAGGTCTAGTTACCAAATGAATGATTTTGTGTTTATTTTATGCCATACATTCTATACTAACGGATTCGTTGAAAGTAGAGCGACTGGCTTATCTTTTGAAGCTTCAGAAGTGAGCAATTTTAACTGACAAAAGTAGCATGATTACAGTATGATTCATACAATAAGGGATAAAGATATAATAAGCAATCAAATTATTCAGGACATCGTAAAACCATTGAATTAGGTTTTCCGCAGGTTTCCAGAAAAGTTTTCTATCACTTTTTTTCGCGTTGCCCATGCGGCTACGTACTTGCTGGTTTGCTTTGCGTGGTATACAGTGTACACAGTGTACAGCTAACCTCTGATTGGTTGACCCTTCATCGGAACCTACCGGAACTTTTAACTCATTTATTTAGCAGCGTGCCATAGTCATTTCAGTGTTGTCAACATTGCAGTTGCTGGTTGCAGAAAAACGGAAATATGTGAGATTTATGATTCTATCTGGACACTTTATTGACATGATTAAGCAGGAAGGTAACGAGTATAGGTAAGTACTAGAATGTACATACCAGTTTTGGGTGAACAAGCTTTGACGTTCATTTTTATGAAGAATCCTAACTAATGCATTATTGTTTTGTTTGCTATTAGTCAACTTTTAAAAAATGATGCAAGCTCATATCCTAAAATAGTTTACCATCAAAATGTTATTTTTAGTCGTTTTTCCTTTAAATAGGATCTTTGCACTACTACCACTTCCATTAAAGTTTATGCTCTAGTACACAGTGCAGAGCTAATTATCTCATAAAAATATTATATAGCATGCGTTATACAAATACAAACTATGTAGTACGTAGTTGGGGTAGGTTGTGAGTTGTGACAGGTTTATTCCAAAAAATTGTACTTCCTCATCAATTTATCATCGTCTCTGGCTAGGTGTTTGGCTGCAGATGGTACTCCTTTGGCTCAATTTCAACGTTTACTTAAAGTATCTGCAAGATAATCCAAAGCTCACAGTGTGGAATCCAAAGTATGTTGGAAAAGGGTAAATCCTGGAGCAAAAAGTTGCTATGATCTTGCGGTTAAGCCGTGGTTGTACGTAGCTGATAATGCCCATGCTACACACACCGACACTGAAATCGTAACATCGTCGCGTCATAGCTACTATATACTTTTATATAGAGAATAGAAGGCGATGGTTAGAATATATACAATTAGGTTTGCATGTCCGTGTCTTAAATCATTGCCAAATAGGATGTATAAAAACTATAAAGCAATTGGATCACCCAAAGAACCTCATCTTAATCCTGAATAAACAATCTTGATGTTCATGGTGAATGCCAAGTGAATAAATGTTATATGTTCTATTCAAAATATCACATCAACTTATGTACATAAAAAAGGGCTATAATTTCAGTGCTTCAATAAATATTGTCAGAGGGTAAATAAACAGATAGGCAAGGATAGCAGATAAACTAAAATGTCAGTTAGATAACAGCTTAGCTCCAGTGTACATACACAAACAAATTGAAGGTTAAGTAGCATGTACACAAAAAAGAAGTAGCATAGCATATAACACATGTGTATACATAATTATTACTGCCGAAATTTTACTGCCATTGTGATACATTTACTTTCTACCGCAGCAGTCGATTTTATAAATTATTTTCATAGATTTTCAATGTGGTTTACATTTTTCCTGAGAGAAAGTTGAAACGGTATCAATACAATGCACAACGGATGACCTCAAATTGTTCAAACAAACGTTTGGCTTTAAAAATGTAAAGAATGTTGTATCTGATTTGTAGTTGCACCGCTACGGCATTGTCATAGACGATGTTACGGTTTCCTGAAGAGTTAATTGTTATCAGCATGTCATGCACGGGGTTCATAATATCACTGTAGCATGAGAACAGGAAATAAAGATGCCAAGTCGTACCTGCATGCTCAGTTATCAAATTATAAACTTTAATCAAGTTAATGGAGTTTGGTGCTCATGTACGAACTGATATTAGGATTATTTAATCATTTTAAAGCTCATTTAAAAATTCCATTTAATGCCTAACATCTTTAAAGGAGATGTACCCAAAACCCAATGGAATGTTTATTTACATTTTCGTATTAAACAACAGAAACCTTAGTTTTGACTTTATCCTCACACACACACCACATTCAAGGTCACAGTGCGTATTCTATGCAGGAAACATATAGTAAGCTTTCTTTTAAACATCCTGTACACTTTCATGATGGGCAGAATAAAAGTATGCCATTTTTAGCTAATATATGATAAAGTCGATATGATGATAAATGGTAAACAACTCCTGTCGAACTACGTTTAATCTTTATAGTTAAAGCAATATCCTGTCCAGGATATTAAAGAAAGTAAAATGTAGATATTAAACAAAATATGATTTTGTTTGTATATAAACCAATATAGGAATAGTCGGTGTTTATTTGTAACCATCAAATCTTGTATACATACATGCACCTTTTCAGGATTTACCTGATGAATATATTTTGATTTAGTACACATCAAGAAAAGAGCACGCATACGAAGAATAGAGACAATCGAATAGAATATACTAGGAGCACACGCACTCGCACAAGCAGGAGAATATATAATCTAGTGTAATACATGGTGATGGTTCAGGAATTTAGAAATCGTTACTACATATTTTGTTATTTCATTGTACTTATAACGCTTGTAAAAATGAGTTTTCCGTCATTGTATGCTCTTAACATCAAGAGATAGGTTTACCTTTCCATATTCTCTTTTAACATCATTAGCTACTTAACTCAAAGGAAATAACGATTTTGTTAGTTTAAAAAAAATTATTAATGCATGTGATGTTGTGAAAGTTAAGAAAGTATTTATTGTCCAGCTTTGGAATATAAAATGTATTCTTCTTCATTCCAACAAAAACAACAACAACAAACTGCTATATATAAAACAAAAGAAAAAGAATCTTACGATCTGGAATTTTTACACAATAAAATTATATAAATATAGACTTCTTTGACTTTTAATAGCGTTATTTGTTTATTGCCTGAAAATAACAGTTTACTTCACAAGCAATCCCAACCAAGCTCATACTGTTTTTTGGAAGCAGTGATTTTTGGATATTTGTTCACAAATGTGTGACTACACAATGTTATAGATGCCTTACTTGAGTTATGTGAATGCCACAAATCAAAGGTTAAAGTTGGGTTAATGTTGATCTGTGCAAGACACAATTTCATGTTATGTATACAGGTAATTCAGAAAGTATCCTGTATTTTTTACCTGTTCACCTATGCATGTATATGCATTTGATTACACCTGCACTACACCTAATACAACTTTATTTGTTAAGAATTGATTAATGTAAGTTCAGAAAAATGCGAGCGTGAGCAGTATCCATCTACGAGATGCTATAAAGCTATAAAACCTTGCATAATAATATGTATTTTTCCAGTTCTCTGTGAGATGTTTGTGATGACTGGTAACATGTTATCTCTAGAAAGCAACTGATCCGATTCCCATTCTCATTGGAACGGTGCCGTCGCGGTCTGGTGATCTTTCATTTTTTCCATTGTCAGCATACAGGCACGCCATGAATACATCACGCATCACTAATCATCCATTACGACGGGTTCGATATCTTTTTGGCATAAATGAATGTATGAAGAGGGTGTATTCATTCAGTTTACGTTTCCCTTAAGCGTAGGTAGACCTTGTTAACGAAACGGAGAAAGCTAAAGAAATGAAAAATGAAAGATGAGCAAACAAAGAAAAGTAATAAAGGTTCTCAAGTAATAAAGGTTCTCAAGTAATTGGAGTTTGAACTGGTTCCATCTTGTGGTAATCTTTTCAGCAGAAGGCACGTACTGTTTCGATGCACTCGATGAATTGAACGTATTTTCACAATATTCAACCTTCTATGTTATATATTCGTGGTACGTTACACAATTCACCAGTTCATTTACAACAAACANACACAATTCACCAGTTCATTTACAACAAACAACCTAGAATAGGGAAAGTTTCATAGTGAGCATTGTGTGCGCTGACTAGATGATACACAATTCTCCTATTTTCACGATTGAGGTAAAAAACTGTTTGTATCACAATTTCCACGTACGTAGATTTCAATAAAGTCTCTTGATTGTTGTTTAGTCATGAATGAACAAGTTTCATTAAAGTAAAATTATTCTTGTTTCAAAAGGTTCCATCTTTATACGTTTGAATCATCAATTGTGTTGTGGTATACATACAAGCTGGATTTGTACCTTGTGCTTAGTTAAATTTTTGCAAGTCAATGACTGCAATAACAGGAACATACCATCAACAGAAGGCAGCTAGGAAATGTGCTACATAATCCCATTTTCAAATGTAGTGCTGTGCTGAAAAGTGAATGTTCGTTGTACCATTACCTCGTTCTGTATATAAATGTATTAGCCCGCATAAAAGAGGTAATACTGTTACAAATAAGCTTGGATTACAGGGTGAAAGTGAAAGTATATTTAACGTGAAACCTTTAGTATCTTTCAATAGGCCAAACTTATTAAGGATAAAACTATTATTGCCTGATTTATTGATCTTTGTGACTTTCCATTTCTTCTAGGGATGTGAGGCGAAATGATCACTACGTGTTCAAACTCGGTTTACCCCAGCTAGGTAGAAGCCTGGTCTTACATTACAACTATCGTCAGTGTATGGATGATGATGATGATACTTTTTACTTATCTTGGGTTCACATAATAATTATATGAATGTTGAAATAAGGTTTCATATATCCAGAGAGGTATGTAACATGTTTAAATTCCAACCTACCTCTACACGCTCACGGATACAGTAGGTTCTGGAAAAGTTGCTACCCAATAACGACGACGACGACCCTGCAGGGAATAATGCACGACAATGGGAACGTATATTACCCAATAAATGATTTTTCTCTCTTCTATTAATGTTGTAATTGACAATATTACCGGTGTGGTAAATAACTGCGATTTTTATAAGACAAAAGCTAGGTATAAATTACCGGAAGCCTTACTGCAATTTGTATTAATGACAAGGAAATATATAAAACAAGAATTTCGATTGCGAAAACGGTCTGTCGCATCTACCGCCGCAGTGGAGATTTGCACTTGAAAAGATTCGATCATGAAAGTCAAGAGGTAGAAGTAGTGCAATTTTCGTCCTTGGAAGCATTTCTACGGTATGTACGTACAAAACTCGAACTGGCGTAGATTGTCTTGATCAGTGATCGAATCCATTTCATTTAGTTCCAACGCTTTTGTTGCTACGCAATGACAAATGAGGCAATCTTTGGAATCCTTCTTGTAACAGTAGAGACCACGTACCATAATAATCATTTACACTTTCCAAACTGCTACTATTCTTTGTTTATAAACTTTTTTCTTATTGTTCTCAACGCCGACTCCTATCTGTGTAATTAGCATTCTATAAATAATTTTCCTGGTACCATAACTTATAGTAAGTTGGCAAGTGCCTGGGACATAGAAACGTCACACGATTCCGTCACATACAAATCACAAATATAAATAAGATTTTCTACTCGTTTCCCTAATATTTTTCTAATGTATTAACATGCTATGAATTCTTTACAATACACACTATCCCGTTTTCAGATCATTTCGTCAAAGGTTTTATATAAGAGCACCTACGTACTTTAAAAGGGGAAACAAAGCTACACCCGCCATAAATTCAGCATCACCAGGGAAGCCCCAGCACTAGCAGAGCTGGAAATATCGTCTCTTTCACCGGTCTAAAAGCTTAAAAGAAATAGGGAAATGCATCATCAGCTTTCAGTTAGCCTTGATATGTTGTACGGTAAGCAATTGAGCTGCGCAAACCACCAAGAACCATCAAGTATATTGCTGCTCCGCCTTGAAACAATACGAACGAACAAAGAAAGTCGGGGTTTGTCTTTCCTTTCCCTCAGACTCTCTTCATATCTAATATTTCCTGCTAACGGGTAAGCCACACCACAATAAAACAGTCTTTTCTCTCAAATCACTTTTGTCGAGTGATTTTTCCAATTATTACCTTTTCCTCAAGTACCTTTTCTTATAAAACCAATTCTGGTAAAGTGTAGATACGATTTTACAGGGTTACACAGCAGAAAAAATAGTATTCCCACACGTGTATACATCTACCTACACGCACAGCGGCAGCGTACCAAACAGCAAAAAGAAATATTGGCCTTGTCATTACACCTTAGCCCTGCAACCCCAACTATGACAATGACAAAAGCCCAGAAAGACTTTGCGGGAGGAAATGCAAAACGATGCATTTCTTGCTGGCAGTAAATAATGACCCATTTACCACAAAATGTACGTTTTGGTAGTTGAATCGTACGTATGTGTTGCATGGTGGCTGATGCTAGGAAAGATCGGAACTATTTAAAGTACACTGGGCCAACCCTCTCTGATTGTATGTACAGGTAGGTACATCAGTAATGTAGTAATACCGTCAGCTCTTCTGTCTCTCTCTCAACACGTCAGCTTATTTACTCACCTTTTTCGTATGAAAAAGTGCAAGTGACACCTTAGATAAATTAAATTGAATAAAATTAGCATTACTGTCTGTGTTAGAATGTGACAGTCACGTCATTCCACCAAATATTATTCTCCTTGTACGTAAAATTATCTGTACATGAACATAAGCAGCAGCAGCAGCACTGACGGACTCTGTTCACTTTCTTAGCTTTACTGTAGCAAGCTCTACTGGCTGGTGAAAGTCAATTTCCCGAGTTCCTTAGACAATAAATTTAAATCAGAGCTCGAGCGTCAAGCGTCGTTTACTGTTTGCCTCAAAAGACTTATCGTAAATGATCTCCAGTGAATGTCAGTTGAAATGAAAGTTTACAACTTTTGCGCCAAGTGAGTACCTATGGAACTTTAACTAGATATTGGACGAATCACTCTCTGATAAAGGTATACCATTAAAATCTTAGAAAAAACACATAGAACCATGATGGTTAAAATAAACTGTAGGATACATATAGCACGTTCGTCGTCGAAAAGAAATATATAGTCGGTATCAGAAAACTACCAAACTTTCATCCGGACAGCAATTGAATGACATTTGAAGGTAAGTAAAAAATAATTTTACAGTCCCCTAGAATCTGTGGTTCTTCTATTAGATATGATCCACTATATACTTTTGTTCTAAAATTTTACGCTACTCCAGAGAAAGAAGTTGTGTACCAACAAAAAAGTATTATATGGTGTGGCTCCCAATAAGGTGAATGAAAGAGAGACCGACTAAAACAAAATAATTTCAGTAATCTATGAAGTGGGACCGGCAGTCTTATTTTTAATTTTCACATCCCTGCCAAACTTAGTAAATAAAATCACACATCACACATATGAGCATCTAAAAAGGAGAGCAATACCAATGTATCAAATAACTTATTATCTTCGCAGTCGAATGATGCATAAACTACGATCGTCCAATAAATATATGTTGGATGTTTACAAGGTGATTCGCAACATACTTTGGTGCCCTTATTTTGAACCAAAAGGTTCAACTAATCTGTTCTAAACTGGAAAAACTAAAATTTGAAAGAGTTTAAATAATATTGAATTTATCCGTTCTTTCCAGGTGGCTAACCACAAATGCACAACGATAATCTCTGTGCAATTTTTAATCCACGTATTAGGGAGAACGGGTAACCTCCTTAATTAATGTTATGTATGAACTTACGGTCACTGCCAAAAGTCCGGCCGGCCGGTCTAAATAGAGATTGAATATGTCTAGCTGGTCTCTAAGAAATGGATAGCTTTTGGTACTCAAATTGCACCGAGGCATATAGCAAGCTTATTTAATCACACGTGTTGAGTATTAAAGCCATAACTTTGAAAGGAAAAGTTGCTACAATACTTCCATCCATGAGTCACATGTACCATTCTTTACCATCATCATACCTGGCCATGTGAGTGTTTCTAAAAAAAACTACCATAACTACAAAAAGTTGTAATAGAGAACCATGGCCACGTTAAAAAGATTAACTTGACTACTGACACGCTGAAGGGTGCAGTTAATGGTGTAGCGCATATGCCTTGAACGAGTTTTCAGTTTGTACGTATAGTATTAATGGAGATCGACTGAATTTATTCGCAATGTTGCATCTGTCAGTTGAAGAAACGAAAATTACTTTGTGTTCGTGATAAGCATAGAATTACCAAACTGTCTTGTCTTGTGCTACAATAACTTTAGAGAAGGTAAAAACATTGAAAAACAATGAGTTTCTGTTTTCCAGATACCAAAATGTCTGTCTACATGATTAGATATCTTCTTGCTCTGTCTGTTCTCACGCTGCCCCAACCGTAGTATACAACGGGGGATTACCTATATAGACTTACGTAGTCTACGTAACGTAGTTGAAGCGACCCTCCGTCAGTGCTATTCACTATTTATGTCTGACACGACATGAGAGACGTTGTTAAAAGTTTTCTAACTTGCAGATAATGTTGTTTGTCTGTTTCAACAGGACTTTAATTATTATTATTAATATTATTATCGTAGTACATTTCGCTGAATAAGCAGAATTTTAAAAAAACCTTGAAGGATCATGCTACACTACAGCCTACTACAATGGTGAGCTTGTCATGCTCACATAGGTAGCTTATATATAACAATAGAGATATTAAGTTTCATACAAGATGACGATAATGAGGTGGTCAATTTTTACAAAGAAAGAGGATTACACAGCTTTCTGCCAGTAAAGATAAAGTCCAAAATAGAAAAGACCCCGTGTGAGCTAACTTTATTGTTAAATCAGACTCCTTGTCGTTTGCCATAAATGCGATTGCCACAAGCACAGTTAAGCAGCCAACAAGACGTAAAAACATTATAAGGACCTCTTTAACTAGCACACCCTAATAATTGAAGGAGACAGTAGCATTTTTAAAGTGGCTATATGTCCGTAAGTTCTAGCTTTCCCAGTAAACATAATCTATTCTTCCACATAAAATTGGTGGCAATCGGCTTTACGGCAAATATCAACAGAGGCGCCCATTACACTTTCTGCCGACGACTGGTGTCTGTGTACCTAAGAGATGTGAGGGGATGAGTCCTCGATTTCTAAAAAATAGGGAATCATGAACTAGTCCTCAATGAATGTAAAGGTTTCAGAGTCTCCGGGAAATGTATAGATTTCAGGTTCCCGCCGGGACCGATCTCCGCCCACCCTCGGTGTACGTGTGTATTCGTTGTACCTAAATTCTCTCGTTATCTTTCTACCTAATCCTTTCGTATATTTTCTCAAGATTTGATTTCTCCTGCCATGAGGGGAATCAATCAGCAGCTTAATTCTATTTTCAATTTTAGAGCTTCAGTTTGGAGGCATCAAGCACGTGCGGTGTCTGTATTGTATCACATAAGAGGTACATATAACAATAAGCTGCTGACACTGAAACTTTCACTCAGCCCATTTTATTTCGGCATGAGTGTAGGATGGGTACATATATGGTTTAGCAAATGTGCATATGTCTGGGCTCATACCCACTACTGCTCCAGCAACAAGCACCTTTTTACACAACTCTCACGACTTGTCAGCTCACACTTTGAAAACATTTTCTTTTTCAGCGTATTAAATATTTTGCTCTGTATATACGCAGATGTTTACCTATCCAAACGTCCTTTTTGTTTATAACAAAATTTCATCTTCTTTCGAAAACTTTTCCGTTGAAGAAACAAGTAGCAGACAGTTGCTTTATCCCATCACGGCACGACGGATGAAAGTTCATAATAATGTAACATCCTACTTTTGGCTTCATGTGTCGATGTCGATGGAGAAACAAAAGTTTTGCTTCTCCAAGTGTAGTTAGGTAGCCGCTTCTGCGGACATACACCGATTGATACTTGCATTGGTGTACTACTTACGTGAAAAAATGTTATCTTGGGTATTTTTGAGGTGATCCCATAACAGAGCGAGATTAGCAGAGAACTATAGGAAAAACATGGAGACGAAGAGAAAAGGAGATGCCATAACCGTACATTTTTATGTGCGTATTACAGATATTTGGCTGCTATCGGGGGCAAGAAAAACACGAGAAAAACAGACTACATTTACGGAACTTGAGCATGCCAGAGGTATACACTTTCTGAAGAACCCAACGTGATACACGTTGAAGTTACACGGATATTTCAATAGTCAATAGTATATCCGCACTGCTGTATTATATTTTTCAGGTCTTATGTAATTTGATGCATATATTTATACATATTACAAGCCAAAACAATAACTGATCATATAGTTTTGCTGTTGGTTGATTGGAAAAGGTATACATACGTATAACGTACTGGTACTAGTAACTAATACCAAGTTTTTTAGAAGAAATCTTTTGTTTCCTGTATATGAATGGATGACTAGGTTTATTTGAAAAGGCCACCCACGAACAAATTAGTGCTCATTTATAGTATCAACATGCCTTTCTTTCCGTATATACTGATGAAGGAAAGAATGTATCTATATCAAACCAGTAGTATCTTTAAATTAGTAAATAACTTGCATGTGTGATGCTAAAAAGAACTTTTGAGCACTGTCTGAAGCACTGCTATGGTAATATAAATTGGTAGTTTATATCTGTCTCCGGTTTTCCATAACATTTTGTGTCGAAATTTGTCTTCAGGAGAGCCTCAAAGAGCTTACTGAGTACCAATTCCTGCAAATAGGATTTCAATATTTATCTTTATGAATTGTAAATAAAACAATATTTGAACTTTAGCGCCCTATGGAGGTCCCTAGAAATCAAATAATCGCACTGTAAACTTGTCCTAATTTATCAAGTTCCAGATCGACCATCAATTTTATTTTATCTCTGCTTGCTTGTCATTTATAGTTAAGAATAAACGACTGACAGATATCTTCGGCAAAATTAGTAACTGTGTTCAATACAATTCATTACAAAGTAATTGAATGAACTGCCAAAACAAAACATGAACGTACGAGTGTGTGAATAAAGATGTGATGTGTGATATGTGCCATTTATATTATGAGTTTCTGCAGTCAGTAAGTTTGGAAAGTTTTAACAATAGTATCCTGGATGGAAGAATGAAAAATTAATCTGCTCAATGCGAGTTCTTTGTTACTTTGTTTGTTTGAAATATAGAAACATCAAGTGTAAGAATGGAACCTGGAGGTTCATTCTCTTTCTGACTTGAGCAAATTCTAATTAAATTCTTAGACAAAGGGTATTCAGATAAAATGTCTGAGCAAATTTCTAAGTAAATTCTTAGAAATTGTGCTATGTATGTAGCCATACATAGCACAGCCCCGAAACATTACTTGTACACTTGCACAATGTCCCAGTCTTCTGTACGGCTTTCAGTTTTTGTGCTAAGAATT